>JANPWX010000085.1:2729623-2840369 GCA_024734555.1 Trochalopteron elliotii | reverse complement strand
AAAGGAAGGAAGGAAGGAAGGAAGGAAGGAAGGAAGGAAGGAAGGAAGGAAGGGAAAGATTTAGCTGGCAGGGTGGGGAGGGACAGGGGAAAAGCTCCTCAGACCAGTCTCTCCCATTTGACTCTGCTTCACTAGAACCTATAAACGTTCCTTCAAGCCTGTTATTGCCTACTCTGTCCTCCCAAAATCCTTCTTTACTCCATGACAAAACTGAAATGACACCCCAGAACAATAATAAATAAATAAATGTCCCTGATGCTCACCCATGCAGTGGCAAAATTTCATCTTAGAAGCCCTGAGTTGGCCCTGATGAGAAGCAGGAGAGCAGAGGTTGTGGTGGAGGAGGTAGAGTTATTTTTAAAAAATTTGTTACTGTTTTTGATACTCTCTAATCATACAATCCTTAAAGTCCATTGAAATCCTTGACGCTGGACTTGCATTTCCTGCACTATATTCCTTCAGCAGTCTGGAATGGAGATTACCTGGATTTTGTCACACCTAGCAATCTAATCTTTGCTTCTTAGAGCTCTGTTCTGCTGCTCCTGCTTTGCTTAGAGCTACTGCACATAGAGCAGTTACAATGACTAATTCATAATTGTATAACAGACCATGTACAATGCACAAAACAAAGGGTTAACATTCTAATCTTCTTGCATTCAAACAGAAACACCCCAGTGGAGTCAGTCACTGAGATAATGAAATTATAGCTCAACAGGAAGATCCTGAGAAAGGATTGTAATGGTTTTAATAAACAAGAATTGCTAAAGTTGGGGAGAGAGGCTTTCTGGAGGCTTAATTAATCAAAACGTGGAACACCTAAACAACCACAATAAATATTGCAAATAATTGTTCTTTATGTGAGTACTTTACCAAGCCAGGATGTAACTTCCTAATTTAGCTGTGAAATGATACAGAGAGTGCAGAATGTAGAAAATGTCCACAGATTCATAAAATCATAGGCATCTTTTAAATAATTTTTAAAATTATTACTCTGTTGAATGGCTAGGAAATGTAGTTAGGAAAGCAGAGCCTATCATCTGAAGAGATGTCTGTTGTACCTTTTTCCTGTGAGTGACTGTAGAGCAAGAAATTGTATCTGGAGGTTGGATCCAAGGCACTTTATAAAAGCTGGGACAGAATCTCAAATGGCATCTTTTCTTTCAAGTTTAATAATTTGTGATTGTTCTATCCTGCAGGAGGAAGAAGTCACTCAGACAAATACCTGGCTCAGAGCAGCATTTCTTACGTGTACCCACGTGCTCTCCATAAGAAATGCACTACTCTAACCACAATTTTTATGACATCCTGGCATCAGCAGAACCAGCTGTCGAGGCTAATGGAAGTACACAATCTTCCTGATGATTTCTGGAATAATCCAAAGGAGAAGATGATGACAATTACCTTTGAGACACCTGCCTCTAAAATAGCACATGCTCATTTTAAACAGCCTGTAATCTCACCTTGACTGACTGCCAGGCTTCATTTGGATCCTTCATGTTTAATATATTATTTAGATTGCATTGGTTTAGGCCTGAAAGGAAGCAATTTAGATTAAAATTAGCAATAGAGTATGGAATTAGACTGACAGTCAGTGGAAATTAAGACAGTTGTTTCAGAAATATCACTCTGCGCTCTACATGTGCCTCTATGCTACTAAAAATGTTTAGATAATGTTAAGACATCACAGTTAAATGCTCAAAAATTACAATTCTTAAGTTAAGGTGTCAGGCTGTTGTTTTGCTCCTTTCTTTGTTTTCCAGTGCATGACCAACACCAGAATGTCACACCCAAACTCAGAAATGCAGGGAAGGCTGATCAAGGAAAGGAAAATAGACTTTATGAGAGGTAAGTGAAGGAGGGCTGGTTGGTTTGTTTGGTCAAATGAAATGTGAGTAGAAGCTGATTCAAAATATATCAGGATGATACAACAAAAAGAAAGGAATAACTATTTATACCTGAAGAATAATGTTGGTATGAAGACAACATAGTAGAAATCTGTCACAAATAATTTGAGGCTGAAACACTGCAAAGCACTGACTGGCTTCTCATTTTGGATCATATGAAATACAGTCCTATGTCCTTTAGGTCTTGAAAAGGGAGGAGTTGTGATGATTATCTCCTTTTTATCTTTTTCCTGCAGACAAATGGGTGAGGGAACTTTCAGCCAAACTGGCAAAAGTTTCTGAAAGTAGAAGGTAATCAGGTGCACTTTGACACCCAGAAATAAATCTGCTAATGGTGTTCACTATGTGTCATGATATATGGAATTGCCATTCATCTTAAACAGCAGGCAGTTATTCAGGGGAACAACAATTTGCAGACACTGACAAGCTCTCATGCATGAGCTCCAGCTTCATTTCTTTTACTTGCTGGGGACCACATACCAAAACCAGACTCCTATAAATCAGTCACGTTAGTCTAATCTTGAGGTGACACTGCCATGGACATGCGTGGTGAGACTTGGATAGAAAAGAAGCAGGCAGACTTGTCAATACTGGGACTGGTTGCTATTCTTACTCTAATAATATTGTTTTATCACAATTTAGCCAAATAGCATTTAACTATACAGCCATGCTCCCTAGAATGGTTTTTACATTATTATCTGTTCACTAATATTAGTTATATCTCCCTTATGCAGCTTTATATTGTATAGTTGAATTCTACAGAGACTGGAGAAAAAAAATCACTTACCAAGGTCTTACAATATTTTTTCTACCTTTTTTTTCTTTTTTCTTTTTTTTTTTTTTAAATACAGCAGCTTCTACTGCTTTTTTATTTTAGACAACATATTTTTTCAATCCAGCCAGCCTTCAGTGGCAGCGTATATTTTTAGGGAGCTGTACAGCCATCTGTAAAGGTTTTATTTTTTTGTTATGTTTATCCTTTGCACTTTTCAGATTTCTGTCAACGTCCATGGTAACAGCTGCTATAATACTTTCCATTCTTGTGTGGTTTGAGATCTGCACAATCCAATGTGGTTTGCAGTCTAGACTTCAATCAGCCACCAATTTGTAAGACCAGTAGTGAGGGAGTGACTTTGTAGAGTATTATAAGCTGCCATAAATGTCATTTCTGCATCCTTTTTGCTCATGGTTTATTTCAAGTGTGGTTGATCAGAAGACTATGCATTAGTTTTTCATACTCATGTGTGCATATATATTTATATATCTAAAAAATCCTGAAAATGTTGACTTTTGAATTACAGGTTTTGTGTTTGATTTGTGGTTTGGGTTTTTTGTTGTTTGTTTTTGTGTTTGGGGTTTTTTTATTTATTTATTTTATTATCCTCTATACTCCTACCATCCAGCCTGTAAATTAAATTATTTTCCTTGCTTGAGAGAGCATAAACTCTGAAGTGTTCAGTTCATGTATGGTTCTATTTTATTTTTCATGAACAGTAGCAACTTGCACAGGTATAGCATTATTCAACTCACAGAATTAAAAAAGGTGGTATTCACCTGCACGTGAAGACATCATAATGATTTCAACAAAAAGAACCCAAACCAAACCAAACCAAAAAAAAAAAACAACCTGTAAAAGCAGTAAATAAATAATTTTTTTCTAAAAAAAGTAACTAAACCTGAGGGAAATACTTGTGAAGATGAAATCTGAGCTGAAATCTGAGTTGCCCTGAGTGTTGAAAGTAAAAAGGGAAAAAAATTACCTAATGATTGCATAATATTTTGAAACAAGTCTCCCAAACTTTTGTGGAAATTACTGGAAAGAAAAATATTCCAATAATTTCCTATCCTGAATTCAGAAACCTTATGGTATGTGATCCACATTCAATTACTTGCCAGACTTTTAGGTGCTTATGGCCCAGGGAGCATCAGTAGCTGTGCCAAGGATGTGTGCTGGGCCCAGGGCTACCTGAACAACCCACAGCAAACACCAGGGTGGGACTGGTGCCTGAGCAGGTGCCTTCTTGGTGGTTTAGATCTAAATTAATCTCATTCATCTTCAGAGCCATGCAAGGCAGGTGCCTGCTCTAATCTGGAAGCTGATGCTCTGTTTGTGGCCAGTGGAGAATATGCAGGGAGAGATTCATCCCACACTAGGGCCTGAACAACCATTCAAGTTAAAAACCTGTATATTTAGGATCACAGAATTTTTGATGTTGGAAAAGCCTTTCAAGATTACTGAGTCCAATCATTAGTACAGGATCACTGTGTTCACTACTAAACCATGTCTCCAGGTGCCACATCCAGAGGCATTTTGAACACTTCCAGGGATGGTGATTCCAGCACTTCCTTGGGCACCCTGTTGCAAGACCTGGGGTATTAAAAATTTTAATGACTCTGTACTTGGAATTCAGTGTTTCACTTCGATCTCCTAAAGTTCAACTTTTGCACAAACGTCTGTGGACTGGGACATTAGTCTTAGAGCACTATCTGAGCAGCAAGGATACAAACATGTCTCTTTCTTTCACATGGCAACTTCAGGAGAAAAATATATTTCTGTGACTTATTCAGATTTTGCAGCAATGGGCAATGCAATTACCTAAGCGAGGTTTTACATCAAAGAAAAACTGAGATTCTCTAATTGGAACCTGTCTTACAGCTAATGAGCTCTTCAGTTCACCAGTGAGGGCTTTACCCTTCCCTTTCACAACCTAAAAAGAAAAGCCACACTGCAGCCAGCAAATTTTCATTATCTTATTCCACCTCTATATCACAAGGTCAGGGTGGTGCCTCTGAAAAATCACATGGATCTATGAAGCCAAATCCTCCTTAAAACATTTAACTTTATGCAAAGTTTGATTGGCCTTAAGGAATAAGAGAGGGAGAAAAAAAGTACTGTGAATTTGTACCCAGTACAGTGTGTTGAACTATAGGCCCAGCAACGTCAGCATATCAAGGAAAACAGCTCTTGGGAATTCTTAACATCATCGAGCAGAGAAAAATTTTGTATATGATGTAAATATTGGACTGCCTGTCTGTCTATATTGTTATTGCTAAGTTCTTTACTGTTTAAGCTGTGTGGTACAGTACCACAGCTGTGTGGTACAGAGACTTGTCAGTCTCTGTTGTACCTGAAAGTTCCTATAAACAAACAGCATTATGATAAATCTCTTGAGTTTCCCTGAGGCATTTTTGCTGCTGCTGGAAACCCGAGGTCAGTGTGCAGTCAGTCCTGCAAACATCCCCCTTGACTATCAACTAGGACAGCATGAGTCTGGATGCTGTGACACTGGAATGCTTTAATAAAAAACTCACAATACACAGCTTTGGGAATCAGCATCTTTAGGAAGTCTAAAAAATCTTTTTGTTTCTTCTAAGGATCAGGAAAAAAATCATGTCTGTCAAACTGTCAAATATGCAGAAGAAAATGTCCCTGAGCACACTCTGTTAGTGCAGAGACAGATCTGGCAGTGAGAGTCCTGCTACTTTATCATGATCCACTGACAATTCACACCAAAGTTCCTGCCTCCTTCAAGGCTCAAGCTACAAGGAAACTAATTTCCAGTTTGGATTAAATAGATAAATGAATAAAATTGGATATCATTTTTTCACTATAGAAACTGGAGGTCAGACTGAAACAACTTAAACCAAGCTAACACCTAAAAATGACATGCCAAGATTTAGTGTTATGGTTCAGAAAATCTGAGTTAGTCATCTTAGGCTCTTAATGTAGTGTTACTTCTGAGGGAGCCCTCGTAGCCTGCACTCTGACTGAGGAGCCCTATGGTGCAGGGCAGAAACTGACTAATTGTCCTGCCCAACTCAGGGTGCGTGCTAGAGATAGGATACAACCACCCTAAGGCTGGTTGCCTAAGGTTGGCATCTAAGGAGGTTTTCTCTCTCTCCAGCTCTGTAGTTCACACACAAAAGCAAGATGGTTAAAGCACCTCCCAGGACACCTATTCCATGAGAACTGGTGTGTTTATTTGTCTCCACTGGCTGGGGCTTACACATAAGATAACATACAGATAGAAAACTTCTGAATGAGCCTGTTTCAGGGAGGTGAAAGTCATCATAGCTGGCTTAGCCCATTTTCCATTTCCACATATCAAGTTATACAAGCGAATATAGAAACATAGTACTGTAAGAAAGATGACACTTATTTGCACTGACTGGACCATTATGGGTATTACTAAAGTTCCTATTTGCCTACTAATTTATCTGTGTCTGGTTACTTATTTTTTTTTAATGTGAACCAAAAGAATCAACCTGTGGTTTGCTCAGATGTCAATTAAGTTCTTCTGTATTTCTCAAAGTATGTCATCTTAAGAGAAATACTGGCATTCCTGAGATTACAACTCATGAGAGTTTTTTAACATGGACAGGCAACAAGTAAGTATATTTCCTACATGAATCACATGATTTTACTGCAGTGGCCAGTCCTAATCAACACCTGAATGGCTATGCTGTGGTTCTGTTCCCTTTTTACCCTCCACCACACCCAAATCAAGATCTCTGCTGGAAGTTAGAACACTGTCTTGCAGCTTAATTTTCAAAATTATCTTATGTCAGAAGGACTCACCTGTGTATGACAAGTAATATAACACACATCATGACGTGTATGAAAGCATGAATATGTTCTACTTACAAATCTTAACCATGAAAAAATGAAACTACCATTACCCCAGTTTTCATTTCTGAGACAGGCAATCAATAAAACCTTATTCCATGTAGACTACTTGGACTTGTGCATAAAGAAAATTGTTTTACTTGCAGAGAACCCTAAAAAGCTTCCAGGGACTTTAAAAACAGTCTTGCTTTCAGTTACATTAGATCCTATAGGAGTAGGAAGAAGAGAAGACTTTTCTTGTGCCATTGTGAGTACATCAGCAAGATCAATGCAAAACTGTTCCCATTTCTCTGGATGACTTAGAAGAGCTGGAAGATTAATTTGGTAACTCAGGAAGACTCATTCAGTCCATGTTTGCAGGCTAGCCTGGCATAGAATGAAATATGCAATCTCCTCTGACACTCTAAAGTCTCCCAGAGTAAATCTGTGAGGATTTGTAACACTCCATTGCCCATCCACCTCTGTGTCCTTACCCCATCAGCAACTACCTGGGAAGCAATGTTGGAGCCCATATAGACTGTTATACAGCCAAGACTTTTATTACATCTGCTAGCAAAACTTGCCACAGACCCAAGCTCTCCTCTGTGACTCTTCCCTGCAGACCATGTCAGCCAAGGGTGCTGCAGTCCAGCACCTCTCTCCAGGCGTTTCACAACCGTTGAGGAAGAAGAGGTTCATAAACAATACACTGCACATATAAATGGTGTTGTTCGTGACTCCTGCCTATTAACAGTTGTATCTTGTTCATCATGATCCAAGAAGAAAAAAAAACCACATGCACACAAATGAAAAATATACACGTATCTTTTTTTAAAATATAAATCAGAACATCCTTTATATGTGAGTCAGGTTTTGTCCTGTAACACAGGAAATAAGAGTTTTGCCAGAAAATGGTGTCATGCAGATTTCTAATGCTTATTATCCTGAGTGAGATGATGAAGCTACTTTTGTTCTCCACACGAAAGTGGGTGCAGTGAAAATTGTGTGTGACTTGCCAGCACATTTGTGTTTTGGAGGGTTATTGATGTGAATAGCAGGTGAAGTGTAAAGAAAAGGCTCCAGCTGTTTCTTGTTTTGAATTCTTCCTTGGTGCAAGCACCAAGAGTAAATACTGGAATGAGAAAAGTTAAACTCATAAGTGTCCCAGTTACATTCAAAAAGAAAAGAATTAAAACCTTTTTCTGTTGGTGTGCTATGTGGTTCTGCAACGTTGATTTTATTCACACATAGTGCACAGATGTTTATTGAGTCTGACCCTTGAGGGGAAGCTGAAGAAACACTGGAAATGAAACCACTCAGAAAGAGACAGTTTTCCTTTCCTGTTTACTTGATAGATGCTTTATATCTTAAAAAAAAAAAAAAAGAAAAAGAAAAAGAAAAAGAAAAAGAAAAAGAAAAAGAAAAAGAAAAAGAAAAAGAAAAAGAGGAAGCATTTTTTATATAGCAGTGACATGCAAATCATTGTTTTGAATATTAGCATAATTATTTCAATACTTCTGATGTTTTTCCCATCTTATTCTCCAGAATGTTTGCTTTCACTGAAAAAGAAAACAGTGGAGAAGCTACTGTTGTTATTGTTCAGGAGACTATAAAATAAAAATCAGCAATGCTGTTCTTTATTAGAATGATTTAGTAGCCAGATCAACTCACTTTTTTTATACCACCTTAAATACTACTATAACCAGCCTTAAATACGTCATTCCCATTCTGTTTGATTGTTTTGTCAGAATCAGAAATATAAAACACATAATGGGTTCAAATAAACAGAGATTGAAATGAGGTGAGCACATTCAAATCCCTGCAGATCCAATTTTGTGGGTGGGGAGAATGACTGGAAAGTTGCCACCTGTGTACTTTTTGCTGGACTCCTGCAGAACTTTCTTTACTTAATACAATCCTTGAATCAAGCAGTACCATTATTTGAATATAAGATTTTACATAAAATTGTGAGCCATCCTCTTGGAACTGAAACTTTTCTTTAAATTAACAAAACTAAAGAAAATAAATGTACAAAAAGTGATGTTTTCAATCCCTTTTTTTCCTTAGGTGCCCCTAACCTTCCAGTGGCAAGATCTGCACAGCCAAAAGTGATTTCCACAACCATCAACTTTGCATTCAGCACTGGGCAACTCATGACTCATTCATGACTGGGCAACCAGATAAAGCTAAATTCCAACAACTTGAAATGGCATATGTCTAAGTGAGACTTTGAGACTTTTACAGGAGTTCAGATTTAAGAATTCCTTTAGTTTACTTTATATTGCTATAGACTCAGCTCTAGTATATATGTCAAAAACTGAAATTCTAAATGTTCTTCTCCTGAAGGACGGCGTGATAAAATCATAAACTACTGTGAGAATGTTACCAGCAAAACGAGTGTTTGAACCTCAGGGAGGTTTAAAAAGCCAGGTCAAGGGGACTTGACAGAACACAGGATCCAAGATACAACCAGAGACAGAGCTGTCAAGTGCTCTGAAGACAGTTCAAACTCAGTGCTGCTTACAGAAAGAGACAGTGGAAGATCTGAACAATGAAACAACTGATATATCAGAAAAGCAGATTTCTAGATATTTAGATGAGGAATGTTGAATAAATGCAGAACATTATTATTTTCCAACAGGATGGTAGGCTGGCCATTACAGGATTGGAATGAGAAATGCAGATTTTAATTTAAAAAAAAAAAATTGCACATCCAGTTCAGAGTTAGGGAGAAATATTTCCCAATGTGTTAACTTTCAGATTACTGCACCAGGACAAATGGTACAAGTTTTTCTTCCTCCTTTTTAAGCCATCTAAGCTGGAGGTCAAATGTTTGGATAAAAGTAAGCCCGTGCAAATTTTCCTTTTGTTGTATGTAGACTATCTTTTCCTATTATATTGCTTCTGAGTTTTATGTTAAAGTTATAATGCTCTTAATCTTCTCCTCTCTGATATCTACAGGAACAAGGACAATAGTGAAAACCTTCAGACTGAATAGTTCAGCAGCTTAGGCCAGCTCATGAATTGATCAAATGCAAATAATGTCCATGACAGTCTATGTTAGTCTAATTTATTTCAACAAATCACAAAGCTGTATTTAAAAAAAATCTCAATAAGGGGCTTAATATTTTGCTGCAATTAATGCTATTCTTTGGCTTATGCATAATGGTCAATCACTAAATAAGCTCTACCAACCTCACTGCCCTTTAAAGAACCTGCTGAAAGTCTTTTGCTCTGAAATACATAGAAGAAAATAGTATAAATTCATAAAGAAAGGAAAATATTAAGGGACACATTTAAACCTGCAGATTATGTAACAGCTCTCTTTTATAAATCAAATCTCAGTAATATAATCCAAATCTCACCTTGAAGAACTGTGGATTGCACCATTGTTGAAGATCAAATGAGGATGAACCTTACAGATGTGAGCACAAGCTTTCCCCCACTTGCACACTAACAATGGCATCCAATGAGCTGCCTTTCACAAATGAGGGACATCAGGCATTTTCCAGATCTTATTTTGAGGGCTAGATTCTCCTCCTTCCAACCACATGGAACTATATGTCCATATGGAACAAATGGTCCATTCCAGGAGAACCTGCCCTCAGAGTGCCACACATCCTTCATCTACAAAAAGCACTACAGCACAGTTTAAGTGTTAATTATGGGGCTCTTCTTTTCAGTCTTTGTGAATCATTTTTCTAATGATTCATAATGAACTCCCTAGAAAGACAAACTGAGGAGCACCAAACACCACCAATGTCTGGAAGATAAAAAAGGCAAATTCATAATAAAATTAAAGATCCATATTTCTAATGACAAATGGTCAATTAGCCATGATGAATGAATTAATGTAATAACTTCAAATTAAGATGAAACACCTTTCCAAAATTTGTTCTCTATCTCAAGAAAAGAACAGAAGATAGATGTGGATATAGGGGGAAAAAAATAGTTCTGTACTGAAAACTGAAAGCCCACCCAGACCAGCTTGCCTAAGGCACCCTGAATCTTTTCCACAGCACACAAGGGATCAGTGTGGCCTGGAGGCACGTTTAGATGCAGCAGTAACCCCAGCAGACATCACTGGGTACCCTTACAGCTTTATATGTACATTCAGGTTCCATACCAAACCTAGAGCAAATCAAAATCTGTAGAAAACTCCCCAACTGTCCAACTCCCATGCACTACTTGACCCTAGAAGTCCTTTGGGATCTTTAAAACTGTTTTTCTAGTATTTATTTATTTATTTAGATTTTATTTTCCTTTTGTTTTTTTAAACAATAACCATTTTTCTACAAGAACATCTCTTGCCATTCCACAACTCCCTCTCACTGCAACAGACAAATATTGTGTTTATCCCCAGGCCCAAAGCAGATGCCACCAGCCCTGGCTTAGGCTTTAATTCCATTTGTTCTTTTTTTCAAATGAGCATTTTTCAGATGTATCTGCTGATGGAATATTCCAAAAGCAGAAACAGGGTTGGCAACCCTTCTTTTGCCCAAAGGTCTTCAGGATGAAAACCAGGGAATAAACTAAGCACACTAAAGTGCAGAGTAGCAGAATAGTGCTGGAATCCCTGAGACCCCTCTACCTGCCACCAGCCTCATTCCTCACCTGACTGCAGCTTTCACTGCTCTGTCACTCAATACTGTCACGTGCACCCTTTTAAACCAGATCTATATGGATTTTTTTATCTATCCAAGATCAACTCATCCTTTTTCTTTTTTTTTTTTTTGACACATTCCTGCACAAAATCATCTGATTCATGGTATCACCCTTCTATTTCCTTTATTCACTTGCAACTCACCCCCCATATTTACTCACATATGCCCCTTTTCCAGCTAGTCTGTAGCTGGAAAACATTATTATTGCTGATCAGAAAGGAAAAACTGCTTTATGTTTCTGCCCCATTACTGAAACTCTCTGCAGACAGATTAGTTACAGGGCAATGGGTCCTCATCTCTTTCTGAAGCTTCTTCATCGTATAAAAATGTAAAGAAATATGGTGGAGCTCCAATTTAATATTACTCTCCTCCATATTAATAAATAGCTAGCCTGGAAAACCAATTTCCTCCATAAATTTGCAGATTGTTATAGATGACACTGTCTATTAGTATTTGCATTTAGGGACTTCCACTTACAGAAAAGCATGCAATTATGTCTTTGCTATTAACTATGCTACACAAAGATAAATGTTATTTAAACCTGCTACACATTCTAAAGGCCAAAGAGTTTTTATAACTAGGTCATTTTTAATGACAATAATTCGAGATTGGTCAATTCCCTGCCACTTAAAAAGAAGAATCAAGCAGATAGAACATATTTAACTTTAGCAAATTCCATTATTTCATGAAACAATTCAGCAACATATTGCTAAATCTTATACTCTATGCTTCTCTCTTTTTTTTCAAAGAACGAAGGCTTAGCCTCCTCAGATCAGCTCGGGAAACTTTTCATTGCAAGAATTATCTACAGGAAGACCTGGAAAATAAATGGGATTACTTTATTTTTGTGCAAATGGCTTCTTAGGCTGATACCTTCTTTTGCAGCTTTGGTTTAGGAAAAGGTAAAGCAAAGTCTCCACCTGGTGGCCAGATGTATCTTTATGAAATCCAAACATTTTGCTGCCTGGTCAATATTTTAATCTCTTTCCTACTCATTCAAGCCATTGCTTCAAATTTGGTTGTTACCATTAAATAGTGGGCAAAAACGGGTTGTAGAAACAATACCCCTAATATAGGGAGTATACAACACTATTCATCTGTTCCTCTCAGGTTTGTAATTTTGCACAGATTAATATCCCATTTTTGCCAGTGTCTCATTATGATTAAAACACAGTTTTAAAACACACAATCCCAAAGCAGGTAGATAAAAATGTGGAGAAAGGTTTAAAAGGGTAGTGAGCAATTTAAACTGAAAAACTCTGCAAGCATCTTCTGTCAGAAACCAAAAATTTCATAGCAGATTTGGATATAAGGAATGGGACAACCTCTGAGCTAAAAGAAAAATTAAAATAGGAATTAGAAGAAGAGGACAGTTGTTCAAATAAAGCTCAGTGTAGTGGGTTGACTCTGGCTGGGTCCCATGTTCCCATGAAAGCCCCTCTGTCACTGCCCTCCTCAGCTGGGCAGGGGAGGAAATTATAATGACAGACTCATGGGCTGGGACAAGGACAGGGAGAGATCCCTCAGCAGTGACCATCATGGGGAAAACAGACTTGACTTGGGGAAATTTATTGAATTTATTGCAAATCAAATTATAGGATAATGAGAAATGAAACCAAGCTTTTAAACGTCTTCCCTCTACTCCACCCTCAACTTCTTTCACAGGGGGATGGGGAATGGCGGCTGTGGTCAGTTCACCGCACGTTGTCTCTGCTACTCCTTCTCCTCACGAGGAGGACTCCTCACAGTCCTCCCCTGCTCCAGTGTGGGGTCTCTCCCACAGGATACAGTCCTCTAGGAGCTTCTCCAACATGAGTGCTTCCCATGGACTCCAGTTCTGCACAAACTGTTTGAGTGTGGGTCTGTGCCTCCCATAGGATGCAGTCCTGTAGGGACAGGCTGCTCCAGCATGGGTCCCCCGCAGAGTCACAGGTCCTTGCCTGCTCCACCACAGGGTCACAGCCTCCTTTGAGCACCCCTCTGCTTTGTTGTGGGATCCTTCTGGGGCTGCAGGTGGATCTCTGCTCCCCTGCGGGCCTTCATGGACTGCAATGGCACAGCTTCACCAGGGGCTGCACCAGGGGCTGCAGGGGAATCTCAGCTCCAGAGCCTGGAGCATCTCCTGCCCCTCCTTCTGCACTGACCCTGGGGTCTGCAGGGCTGTTGCTCTCACATATTCTCACTCCTCTCTCCTGGCTCCTGTGCAGTAACATTTTTCCCCTGAACTCTGTCAGAGGCACTGCCACAGTCCCTGACTGGCCCAGCCTTGGCCTGCAGCGAGGCCTTTTTGGAGCTGGATGACATTGGCTCTGCTGGACGTGGGGGAATTTCTAAAAGCTTCTCACAGAAGCCACCCTTGTAGTCCACCCACTACCAAAACCTTGCCATGCAAACCCAGTATAATCAGAAAGTTCATCAAGCAGTATCACTGGAAGTGGTGAGATTTAATCACAATTTTAAGCAAACTTGTTTGTGCACGTGCCATGCATGATGTTTGCAGTAGATGACAATAAAATCTCTGGTGATGAAGATATTTTTGTATGACAGGAACTGAACTTACATAACTATTGGCCAAAGAAAATTATTCCAAGTAAAAAATAACAAATAACCTACGAATTGTTTAGATGTACTATAAACTACAGGTGTTTTTCTTTATGAAAGTATTGCAATTATATGGTACCAAATGCAAATTCTACATAATTATATTTCAAACCAAAACTTAATTTCCCCTTGAAACATTCTGTGCATAGTCCAGCTCTTTATAATTAATCTTCTGTTTTGAGCATCTCTGGTCAGCTAAGCCAATCACTAGTACAACTGTTCATTTGTTTTGACAGGGACAAAAATAATAGTGTGCCATAACCACCATGACAGTTTTGGACCTAATGATCCAAAATTAAATGAATGTCTACACTCCCTTTGGCATCAGCTATCAAATCATAACTTGTTGGAGCAAATACTGTGGATTCCCACTGTAGAATTGTAAATTTAAGGACACTGGTTCCTTAGTTATTTTGAGAGTTTCCACCCTGATTGAGTACTTGTCAAAAAAATCAAATAGAGTACTATAAAGACCAGCAAATTCTTTTGTTTAGTACAAAATCTTTTCTAAAGCCACTGTAGAAGAAATTACCTCCTTTTGTGTAACTAAAAAATACAAGTAAGAAAAGTTCAGATCATTTATGACGTATGAGTTTATAATGGAGACTAACTTAGAAATTTAAAAAAAAATAATAATGTTGAAGAATTTCCATGTTATACACATAGAAAATGGACAGAAAATGTCTTTGAAACTGTACAGTCCTGCTCTAGCCAGAACAGCAGGTGAGAAAACCAGACAGCCACTCAGTAATGCCTATGCAGCCATTCTTTCACATCCTTTCACTTCGGGGCTATTCCACTCGACATGGAACAGCTACACACTCACTGACACAGAGTGAAGAAACAGATATATCTGGGCTTTTACAGAGCAGCTTCACAGTAACCTCCCTCATGTACCCATGGGAACTGTGCCTCAGCCCTGGCAATGGCCAGAGGTCACCCCCAGAACACAAAACACACACTGGGCTCACCAGGGGTTGGGTCCCTATGGACAGGACAAAGCACCACAATCACAACAACTTTCAGACCTCCCATGGATATGCAGAGTCAAGGTTATAAATACAACCACCTTAACAGCAAATTTCTAACTCTAAATGAAAAATTAAGGAAGTATCCACATACTTCTACCTTTGTCAAGTTATTCCTGATGCTGTATTAAAAAAAATATTGTTTTTACTCAGTCAGTGTGATATGTATTAGTAAAAAGACCTATAAACTCCTACAACAGGAAAAAAAAAGTTAATTTTTAAAATTACACAGAAGTATTGAAGAAAGAGGAGTACCTACAGAACATTCCAACACACGAATGTACAAGACTTACCAAGACCACATCACAGAATAAAACATTTCAGAAGGAAAAAATACCTCTGAGGTAATCTTCAACCTTACAGGAAACAGCCCAAGCGTGCTCCCTTCAGGCATTTCATCTAATCTAGCTTTAAATAAGCCATATAATGAGCCTTCTACAGTTTCCCCTGGGAACTTATTCTACAGTCTAATAGAACTCGTTTTCAGGAAGTTTAAATTATTTTTAATTTCCTCCCATTACTTCTAGTTATATATATCATATTATTCTTCATACAGTAAAACCTTTTTGAAATACAGTAAACGTAATTTTTCTTTGCAAAAATCTAACCCTTGACATCATTAATCAGCTTACTTAATTCAACAAGGTTTTCTTTTTCAAACTGATTTAATTCTCTTGAAAGGTTACAAAGTGAAAACTGACTAAAAAGATTGTATTGTTTATAGATATATAGATATATATAAAGTATAATAATGTTGAAAGGTATCCTACAAGCATGACC
Source organism: Trochalopteron elliotii (assembly GCA_024734555.1). NCBI lineage: Eukaryota > Metazoa > Chordata > Aves > Passeriformes > Leiothrichidae > Trochalopteron > Trochalopteron elliotii. The sequence continues at coordinate 2,824,786 of JANPWX010000085.1, read as the reverse complement.
TACTCAAAAATTAGGGTTATTAGTATCAAGGAGATACATTAGGTGAGTGTCCATTCCTTTAAATTGAAAACCTCCTTGTTGAAAAATACTCAGTGTAATAGCAGTGAAGGGAAAAAAACTCAGTGTAAATTCTTACTGTCTGGATGGAAAAGTAATTGTCAAAATAAGCTACTTGTTTATTAATTAACCCTTCTAGCTCAGCCTTATTTACTCTCTTAATCACACAGATCTATAGAAGGCACATGTTGGGAAAAAGCCATTACACCAGAAGATGAGTAAATTTGAAAGAAATAAGCTAGGAAAAGGGCTTTTTGGTACTGTAGTATATTGTCTGACATTGTTCAACCACATAATGATGGTTCCCTGTTATGGATAGTTCAGGTAAAGGGTATTTGTACCTGGAGAGTGGCATGGAAGGAAACTGGGTATGTCTGTACTCCCTGCGTGCTGTATCACTGTGCATGGATGTGAAGCAGCTGGCCTGAATACAATATCAACTCTGGAACTGAGCACTAATCCAGCTGCCCAAAATGGGACCAAACTTAGCCACTGCAGAGAAACCATCTGTTCCTAAACTGAATCACCTAAAACTAGTTCAGGTCTGTGTACAAGACACTGTGCCTAATCCAAGAAAATAATAGGTATCAAAGAGCAACCAAGCCTGGACTGGACGTCTCAAGGCCATTTGGTGTGACTCCTGCTCAAAGTGCCAGGATAACCTGTGACAGCAATCTGTGCTCAATGCAGAGACAACTTCAAAGCCAGGACAGGCTGTCCAGGGCCACGTTTAGTGAAGGGTTTGTATCTCCAAGAAATAGAAAAGCCACAGCCTCTCCAGGCAAACTGTGTCAATTATCCCACTGGGAATAACTGTTTCTCTTTCAACTCTCTAAAACTTTCCTTGCTCCAAGTTGTGTCCATTTTTCTTCTACTGCACACCTCTGACAAGAGTCTGGTTGTTTTCTCTTTACCTTCAGTTTAGGCTGCTGAAGACAGATTAAACCCAGCCCAGTCTATGGGTAGATGTCCTCACTACACAGGAACACTGCTCACACCCATTCAACCCATGGTCCATCAGAAGCACAAACGTTTGATTTTGGATACACCTCCCTTTCTGCTGCAAAGCTCCTTTCCAGCCAGCCAGTTCCCAGCTTGCACTGCTGTATGGGGTTGTTATGGTGCCAAAAGGATTTTTGCTTTTTATATCCTGCAGGTGTCCCTCCCTTGGCCCTGTGTGTGTCCACATTGCTGAAAAGTGGTCCCTAGCTCAATCTTCCTAATCCATCCTCATATATGTGAAAGTATCAATTTTTGGTGGAAAAAATCCCACTACCAATAAGCTCTATTTTAAAAATACACCAAAATATTTGTGAAAAAAACTAACTGCATGAATTAGGTTGCAAGGACTAAATGTAATGAAATCTTATAGCAAGCATTTAGCAGAATTGTATTGTCCAGGTTCAAACTTGTTATTTGAAACAACTTGTTAAACAGCTGCTGTATCTACAGGCACCTGCAATTACAAGCTGCCTCTCTGATTTTTCCAGTTCCCCAGGCACCAGGAACTATACACCCAAGCATGCCCTGAACTACTTCAGTCTCACCAGATCAGTGCTCCCACATACACCCAGCTGGAATCCAAGCATGGGCTTTTTTCACCTGGCATCATTTAGTGTGGGTTTGTAAGATTTCCATGTTTTGGAAAAGGTTTTGTTATAAGTTAGTATAGCTCTAGTTACCCCATAAGGGCCCCTTGTCTTGGAGTTTTCTCTTATCATAAGTTGATAAGAGTTTCTGTGCCTCTCTGGTCTTTGCCCAGAGACTATTTCCTATTGGTCCTTTCCCCATGATGCTCCCTGCCCATCCTCTCCCTCTTCCCCTGTCCATCATTAAGTTACTATCTTCAAGGTCCAGAACTTTCGAAGAGATTTGGACAGCAGTTGGCAGATTCCCCTGAGACCCCTCCCCAAATTACCTTGATTTGTTAGTAGTTAGGTAATTCAGTTGGCATGTATTACTTTGCTTTGTTTTATTGGTTTGTAGTTTGTACCCACCCCTTGAACCTGTCCTGGACAAAACCCCCCTGCAGCCTTTTGTCCGAGGTCTCTCCTGAGGCATCGGGCAGGAGGTAAGGGGTTCCCCTGTGACCCCCCAATAAACCTCTGTTCCCCGACCCTCCGAGAGTCCCCTCTTTCATTTACACCACGGCCGTGACAGCGAAAGTCCAGGGGCTGCTGAGCCAAGACTCACAGATCGATCCTGTTGTGGCGTGTCGGAGCTGCGGGGTGGTCTAGCCGAACACCGGGCTGACCAAAGAGACACGCACTCCAACAATTTAGGGGACAGGTACCCAAAAAGCAGATGTTCTTTCTGCCCCTCAGGGCTCCCTGGTCATGAAAAGGCTTCTCTGGGAGACTGCTTTGCATAAAACATGGGCTAGTGCTCTTAACCTATTTTTTTTATTTTTAAGAGTTGACAGATAAGAGGGTAGCAAACACTAATCAGCAGTTTAATAGTTAAATCATTCACCTAAAAAACAATGGATGTTTTCAGCCTTAGTGTCCAAAAACATACCTTCCATCACCAAGCCATAAAGGCATAAGTAACCTTTTCATTCACTCCTCTTGAAACTGCTCTACTGTAGTAGACAGTAATTAATGTACAGTAATGACAAAGTAATGAACAGGTCAGAGAAGCAAGCATTTAGAGCACATACCTTAATCTCGCTAATTCTGTACCCTAGCAGCTAGGCTACCAAATCATACCCTTTCCTCTTTTGCACAAGGAATCCCAAATGCCTTCCTGCACTGCTGCACAGCTTCAGAAAGAAGGGAAACTGTTCTTTCTCAAAATGTCAGTCTGCAGGCACTTTCCCCGTGTTATTGCTATGGGTTTAGTAGGAATTTGTTCTTTGAACTCACAACAGCTGAGGAAGTGATGCGAACAGCACACACTGTATGAAAAATGAGCATTGTCTTCTTAACTGGTGGATGTGTTTTATGAACTGCTGCTCACTGTGTTGCATGAGCTATTTTCAGATGTGCAGGTCAGGTTCAGATGCACAGACAGATGTCCCTACTTGCTCTCCATACACCTTATTCTGGAAGGGTGCAAAACTTAAATACCTTCTCATCCTCATGTTTTTCTATGACCAATATGTAGACTGTTTTAAATCCTGCACTGAGAGATCAGACTTTTCCCCACACAGACTACAGGAAGCCTTCACATTCCCAAAGGGTTTCTGTGCCTGGGACACAAAACCCAAATGTTAGATACTATACAAGGCCTTTTCTGGATCTAGTGCCATAAACTTTTTTAAGGCATCACATCTCATCGGGCACAAAATAAGGCTAGTAAGTTTCACTTAACTTTTCCATCAGGCTACCAGAGTAGATTCCACAGCCCGTGGCACAGGGCAGATGTTTTGGGATACACTTTAAATGACTTATGAATCTGAAGGGAGAAATGCTCAAATCAGCCAAAGAGAAACACTGCCTAGAGGCACCTGAGAGGCCACCACCCTTCTTTAGCCAGCTTATGCTGCAGGGAGGTTCCTCCATCCACTCATTCACAGTCCTCTAGATCCTTATAAAACTAAAGCTTAATTTGCCTCATACTCTACCATGCTTCAGCCTTTAAAACAGAAAATGAGGATACATTCTACCATGAAGTAGGCTGCTACAGTCAATCCAAGTTAAGAAAATGCAAAGTTAATTTTCTATTTCAGACCAAAGTTGGTCTTTCCCTTTTCATAGTTTTTAATTTCTTTCAGGTGTGTGGTTTAATCCAAGAGCTATCAGCCATTTGATCTCTCTTGCTAAAGGTGTCCTGCTTTGCTGAAAATGATCCAAGATTAATTAGGGGAAATAAAGGATGCAAAATGCAGTGAACATGACAGGATTATGAAACTCCTAATATCTGCTCCCAGAGTTGTTTCATCAATGAGTTTTTCATATAAAAATGATTACAAATTCCTTTGAGCAGAGACTGGAGCATAGGTTTTCCCCTGCTCAAGAAATTGTCTAGTTACTAGGCTTGACTCCTGTGGCTAGAGAGACGTATCACAGCCCTTTAATACTTTTTAGTACAGTAAAACAGCTTCAAGGGGGTGAGTACCAAGCTTTTAGCTTGAAGGTGAGAAATGAGAGATGAAGGCTTGAACCCTTGGAGGCAGAAGGGGGACTACTGGCTTAATGCAAAAGTAAGTGAAATTCCATGTTATATGGAATGTCAGATTAGAGATCAATGGCTCCGTGGCTTAAAAGAAAATGAACATAATTAAAGGGCTTGATCATATATTATGCGTTAAGTTCAAACTCCTATGAAATCAAGGTGATTAAACACTGAAGAATTAATCAGAATCAAAGTCTGTCAAATAGTGTTTTCCCTCTTAACACCTTGGTATTCCTTTAAAGTACAAAAATAAAAAGAATATTAAACCCATTTAAACCCCACTTTTATTCCATTTCTTTATATTCACAGGAAAATAATTTCACAGAACTAGGCCTAATTATATTTCAGGGTCACTCAGTAGGATTCCTAATGTTTACTGCTCACTAAAAATTATGCTGCAATCACCATTTTAATTCCTTCATTATGCAGATCTAGACACAGTAGCCCTAGAAACTTTCTTATTAAAACTGCAGGAATCAAGATAGCTGTCCCTAAAGTCAGTTCAGAGCTGACTAAATATTTCCATTATTTTGTTTCACAGTGTTTATTATGATGGAAAAAATGATTCTTGAAGAGAAATAAAAAAAACATGATATTTTAAACTGTGTATAAACAATTGAGATATAGAAATTAAGTGGGCATTAATGGAAATGTGCATTTTTAGGTGCTTTTGGATAACCAGCCTGCAAATACAGCACCTATTTCTCTGCAGATAACAGGAATTTGCCACAAAACAGTTTCTTATATCAGGTGTACCCTAAACCAGCATATCCAACCTTTTTCTCCTACTCTGCCTAATCATCATGAGACCTTTAAGGCTCATCTAGTCCAATCTTCCTGCAGGAACATCTACAACTAGATTAGGTTGCTCAGAGCCGTGTCCAAACTGCTCTTAAATGCTCTTAAATGTTTCCAGGAATGGGGCATCTACTACCTCTCCTAGCAAACTGTGCCAGTGTTTCACCATCCCAATGCAATAAACCTTTTCCTTGTATCTACCCTAAGTCTACCTTCTCTTAGTTTAAAACTTGCCCTATTGCAACAGGCCCTGCTAAAATGTTTCTCCCCAGCTTCATCATTTCTATGCTTTAGGTACTGGAAGGCTGCTAGAAAGTTCCCATTTAGCCTTTCCTTATCCAAACTGAACCCCAGCTCTCAGCCTGTTTCCACAGGAGAGGTGTTACAGCCCTCCGAGCATCCTCACGGCCTCCTCTGCACCTGCTCCAACAGGCTTCTTTCCTGGGCTGAAGAGTGGTGAGCTGGACACTCTACTTTAGGTTTCATCTTTTCTCAGAACATAAGCAGAGAAATCTTCATTTACAGGGATATTTAAGGCCAGGGGGGTCCCTGCAGGTGCACCAGGAGCAACCCCTGGGTGCACAAGGCCAGCAGCTGCCAGGATCCATCAGAACAATCCGCCTCCCACACACAGGCAAGAGCAGGAGCACATCCCTGTGTGCCTTTAAGGACACTGTCACCATACACACACCTCCTGGGGCAAGCAGGAAGAGCAGTCAAGCTGATATCACAAACTTCTCTCATGGCAAGTGTCTCCTGCTACCATGCACACACTGGATGCTAAAAATTATTCCCAGCTGTAACTGGAGAGGCTTTCCCAGTGTCTGCTATTCCCACTCTCAAATCAGCCAGTAAAGCTCTACATATAACCAGAGCTGGGGTTTTGGGAATCCCTGTTCCCCAGGACTACTCAGAAGAGATCAAGAGACAACTCCTTGGCTTTCTGAGGAAGAAGGCTTCTTTGGCCTCTTCTCATACCTCCATGCAGCATATACACTCTGCAATGTCTACACAGGAGTTGTCTGAAAGTGGGAGACAACACAATGTGCCAGGGAAGAAGTACCCTGATCCCTTCTGAGTAGTCAAAGCAAGGCTTTGGATGTTCCTAAGGTACAAAGAGTAGCTGCAGCAGTAACAGGGAAATTCAAGTGAAGAGTTACCTCTAGAGTTCCCTTAGTTAACCTCCTGCTCTGAACTGGGTCAGCTATGTGGTCAGACCAGGTTTCTCAGAACTTTATCCAGTTGGGTGTAGGTAAATACAAAGGATGGAGACTGTCCTATCTCTCTGGGCAACCTTCTGCAACACTTGACTGTCCTCATTCTGAAAAGATCATGCTTTCTAGCCTAAACCTTTCATTTTAATTTATGTCCATTTGTTCCTGTTACATTTAATTGTGTTTCTACTGACTCATTTCTCCAGTGTCTCTGTGGATTGCTGCCTGTGGTCCTTAAGGTGTCATTACAACTTGGTATAATGTGCAAACTTCATGGGCAAACACTCCATTGCTTCCTTATTGCAGATAGAGTGTGATGCACTTGTGAGAAAGAAGCAGCAAAATGTTTACTGATAAAAAACATTTGATAATTTAAGAGTGGTTTAACAAAATCTGAGTGCAAGATACACTTGATTATTTACTGCATAGAGATCAGGGTCAGACAAAATTGACAGGGAGACCCTCCTGTTGAGTCATGAGCCTCAGAAAAGACTTCCCCTTGCTTTCCAACTCCCTCTGAGAAGGAACTTGAGCTGTAGCTAGATTCAGCCTCAATCTCAGCCTTGGTCAATGGTTTATGTCTAGAGGATTGTGTGTGCACAATCAACTCTTTGCATCACATAGCTAAGATTCTGAAGTTTAATAACCTATTGTTCACTTACTGAGAATCTGCTGCAGGAAGCAATCTTTCAGCTTCAAGGAGTAACTATGAGAGGTGTCCCTAGTCAAGGAGAGCCTGGCACAAAGCCTCAACAGGCCCTAGGCTTTCCTCTACTTATGGACTGAGATAATTGACTCCTAGTCGTATCTGCCTAGCAATGACAGCAGTTAGTTTTTTCCAAGGCTGGTTTGAGTCCAGCCTTGATCAGCACCATGGCTCAGATTATCCCTTGGCTGTTGCATTGTCTGTGAGCCCCGAGTCTACTGATTCAGATGCAGCCATCATGGTCAGACACATCTATTACATTTGGGATGGGTTGTTTATTTGGGGGAGTATGGGCAAAGATAAGGCACAGGAGTAGCAAAAAAGTAAGGGCAGGAAGTGCAGTTGTCTGTGAAGAGTGAAACTTGTGCCCACCCCTAAGTCTTCAGCTAACACCAACACCCTCGAGCACACACATGCAGTCCTCTGCAGACTGGTAATTAATTGGTAATTAAAAGCACTGTCAAAGGCTCTTTTCCATCCTTTAATTTGCCTTTATGAAACAGATGATAATCTGTTAGTTTCTAGGAGCTCTTCTTCAAACACTTAATTTCCTAACTTTTAAATGAAAACTAATCTTAACACACTAGCTTAGCACTGAAACCTCAAATTCTGCCTGAAAGCTTACACTTCTATGCTGCCTGACCCATGCAAACATTCAGTAACTAGTCAGCCCTTTCAAAGCACCTGAACCACCCATCTCCTACTCCCATTAAACCCTTTTCCTTCTTTGCCTCTCTTCCTACATGAATCCTCAATGATCTTGTCTCCAACTCAAAGGCCCAGACTTCCCTGGTGGCTCTCGTCTGACGACATTTCCTCTGGAGGTAGTGCAAAGTTACTCCTAAATCAGTCAAGTGTTCAGCAAAATCAGCAAGAGGTACTTTCTCTTGGAAGTCCCATGCAACACATACTGATGTAGCTTCAGATATTTTCCAATGCATTGATCAACAGCAAAGGTCACATAAAACTTTAGAATCTCTTAGGCAGGCCAAGTTATACAGAGGAGATAAGCATTTTATTTAATATTTTTAATATTAATTTTATTTTATTCATGACAAAAGGCAGTACACACATGAACGTTTTGAATTCCAAACAAAAGAAACTGGTTCTCTATCACTTTCATGGATTAAAAATAATCACAGTCATCAGTGATAGTGTATAAATAAATACAAATATACAAAAAAAGATAAACATCACTTTCAAATTAAATTTTAGCAAAAAAAATTTACTACTACACAAAGTACTGCATTCATTCAGCATTATGCTCACTCTAAAACAAACAGGAAACACACCTAAAGTTCTACATCCTACATAATTGATAACTTCTTCCAACTAGGTTCTGAGTATAGATTCCCCCTCTTACAAGAAAAATGTTGTAACAGCAGAGGTACACACCAGAGAAAGAAGAGTGGGCATAAAATACATAGCCAGACCTCCCAGCAACTTAATCTAATGATCATAGCACATCCTTGTAATGCACTTCTGAGAATATGCATCACCAGTGGCAAACAAGACATTCTTTATATTTACAGATGCAGTATAATACTGAAATACTTTCAATTATCTGATTTTTACTTGAAGCATTTTGAGTATCAGACCTCCAGTAAAGGAATTACTACCACAAGCTGGTCTCATTACAAGTTGAAAACAAAATGCACGTTCTTGCAAATAAATCTAACATTTGCAATTTGCAGAACATAAAAATAGTACACACAGCTGTTTATTTTTTTCTTATTCATACATCATTTCTAGGCTCCATTTTGTAACATTAGAGAAGCAATATTTTACAACCACATACAAGTTAAAGCACAATATACATTAGCAAAAAACTAATCTAACTTAATACACACAAGTTGTGTATTACTGTACACAACATGTCTGCATTTAGGATGTCCAAATGATTTTCAAAAAGAACAGATGCCCAAGATCCTACTTTTCCACCCGAAAGACAGCCAGAAGTTTGAATCAGTGTTAATTAACACATAAGTGTCAGTGCTTTTACGTGGCACTACAATGAACCAGCACAGCAAGTGTAAAAGTCATCACTCAACATGAGTAATGGTGCACAATACAACCTTTGTGTTTTATACTAACAGCCAGCAGTATGTCTAACTATTGACAAAGAATGTGCCAGGTAAGCTTACAGTTTTAAGCAGGAAAAATCTGAAATTTTGAAATATACAGAAACAGTGCAATGTAAAGACAACAATCACAAATGGTTACAAGCCCCACCACTTTTTTTCTAATCACTATATTAACATAACACTACTGATATTTTAAATAGTATTTACCTGAAAATTTGATCTTACACATTTTCTGATCTGTTAGTAATGGGCATTTTTCACTTGTACAACAAAAATATTATAAACTTCAAGAGTAGTTCACCAGCAGAGTGAGCCTTGTAAAGATCAGCTGGTATTATCTCCTCCACTTATTTATTTGACTTTCCCAGACATCTCTCTTACTGAAAAAATTATAAAAAATCTGTTTTCCAGATAGAGCTTTCAGATTTTCGCATGAATTAAATACACTGTGATGGGGAGGGGGGCAAAGGGGATATATGTTGTTAAATCTTGTTTACTTCTAGAGATGCATTAGATAAGTTGTCTATCATTAGGGTTGTATTCATTTTCTCACTGAAATTCAAACAATTACAGAGCATACAAAGAAACCCCCTGATTGCTTCAGGACTCTTCATACTTTATCTTTGTCCAAACAACTGAGGAAAGGGGTGAGGGCAAAAAATAAAATAAATAAACGAATAAATCAGAAAAACAGTTGACAAATTCTTACCATTTACAAATTCTTACTAGATCCTGAAAAAAAACATCCTTCTAAGATACACAGTATTACCATCACTTTTCAGTTCTGAAATTTCCTCCTCCCACAAAGGAGTAAAGAAGAAAAGGTTCTGAATGTTCTCCCTTTAAGATACAAACACTATTTTGACTTTACAGTGTATTGACTAAACACCTGGAGAAAACTCCCTCTCTTCATTCTGGCAGATGGAGAGGAAGATGAAGGAGAGACATCAATGGAACACAGGTGCTTGGCAGAGTGAAAAATCCCAAAATGATGCAATTTGGATACCAAGAGAACCTTCAGAAGGGGCAATAGCATCTGTACATCAAGAGGTAATTGAAAACAACTTAATGGATGTCTCTCCCATAAACGGGGAGGCAAATCCAGTAAATGCTAAGACTTTTCTCACGTGGAACCTCTGGAATCAGAAACAAAGAAAAGAGTATGTCTGGCATCTTTGTTTTCTGAACATCCAAAACATGGAGACATCACCACTGTAAACCAGATGTTACTGCAAATAAAGAATATATATATACATACAAAAACTTTGAGAGCATTCCAACAAAACGGCTGTTTGGTTTATTTTGCTTTGAAGTAGTGCTTTTCTAACTGCAGCCTACTGATTATTCAACTAATTCTTTGACAGTAGCTTCACACACTGTCTTTTCAGACTGTAGAACATCAGAACGACAAGTCTCAGCCAGTGGTTCTGGTAGCAGATTTACTCTGTGTTATGACTACTTTACTTTTCTTGTCATCATAATGCTGAAAAAAATCACAACGTCCTCGTGGTACTGCCCATCTTTTGTAGGTTTTCTTTCCTTTCAGTGTTGTAAACTCAGATCCTTTATTAATGGTATTCCAGCAGCCACTTTGCCACACCCCCCTCTTTGAAACTTTTTTACAGCGAATGCTTTTTTGTTTCTCTTCTTTGCCCAACTTCTATCAGCAAAATCAGAATTTTCATCCTAATTATATTCTGGTTCACAAAGGGAAGCATCGCAACTAGAATCCAGCCACTTCACTTGCAATTCTTTTTTCTGATTAGAGTCTGTCAACTGCAATGGGACAGCACCTATGGTGAGAGCAGACTGCATGGCCTGCAGCAATTAGGGCATCAGACAGATTGCTATCCTCACACAGAACATCCACCTCTAACTTCATTTCAGAGCTGTAGTGGATAAAATGAAATATCAGACCTGGTTTATGAAGAAGCTTCTGAAACAAAAGTATAGCCTCCTCACTCCAGTGTTCCCCCTTGCCAGGAGCTGTATCATGCAAAGAGCAAGAGTGTGCCAAGCGTGGCAAGTGTAACAGACTTTCTGGAACAACTTTAAGTTTATGGACATCAGAATAAGGGATGGCCCTCAGAAAGCCATAATCAATAAATGTAAGAACAACAGACTGACTTGTTACTTCACTAATTTCTGCCCTGTACCACTCTGCTTCCTGCCCAAACTCGATCAAGCAGGTAGCACCAGGTGTCACCTGCTCTTCTGGCAGAGCTGGCAAGTCCTCAGGAAGGTCAGAGAGCAGCAAGGACAAGTTTCGCATGCAATCAAAGAAGATTTCAAACTGGACGCTGAAGTTTGAAGGATCAGTAACTGCAGTTGCACACCCGGGATATGTTCTGCCAGTACGCAGCAGCATCCACATGACTGGATTTATCTTCAGTGACATATCAAACTCCTTACAGTTTGTATTACTACCTTCTTCTGGTCCAACAACTGTCCAACAATGACTTAAGAGCTGGTTCAAATACTCCTGAAGCGTAACTTCTCCTACTAAAATATCTACCTCCCAGCTAAGAGATGATTTCAAATATCTCAAAAACAAGATCCTTATTTCACAATCCAGGAGCGCATTTACTACATGGCCTAAGTGAATTTTCTTCAGGTTTTTAAAACAATTCCATCTACAAAGAACAGCTTGTTTAGGAATACTTTTAACATCACTGCTGAGCATCTTTGCATTATTTAAGGACACCATCTCACACGTGCCATAATCCATGAAAAAAACAAGCATTAACTTTTCCCTGACAAATTTCTTTATCACTTTTGATCGATACCATTTTAAGTTCTTTTCAGACTGTGTAATGCATTCCAGTCCTTTTTCAATGTCATCCACTCTAAGCAAATCACTTCTTTGTGCTTCTTTCTCAAGCATTACATTTAACTCATGTAGTATTTGCAGATTTTTAAGTAACTGTACATAAAATTCTCCACTCTTTGAAATATTAACTACTTCTGCTGCTTCTACTTGTCCAGAATTTAAAACCTGATGAAGGATATTTAAGGGTTTTACAGAAATCTTTTTCATCCCAGCAGCCTTGGTTTTATTTTGGCCACCTGATCTGTTCTTAGACTTCCGATGATTACCATTTTGTTTAGGCTTATTTTCCAAATCAAATACCCACGTGCTTTTCAACCTTATGCTGTTTACTTTATGCAAAAGGCTGTTAGACAATGACTCTCCATCACAAATTACATCTATTTCCCATATTTCTCCATGTCGCTGTAAGAACTTGCAAGCTACTGGCCTGTCACTTACTGTTCTTGCAAAATAAGCAGCACTTTCTTTAGTCCAGCTTTCACCAGGAAAACTTTTTACACTGCTAAGGAAACAATGAACACTAAACCTTGGCAGAGTTAAGAACTTTTCTGGAATCCTGCAGATTTTCGACGAACTTACAACTGCAGCATTACCATAGTCAATAAATTCTACCTCATAGGAGTTACGTGATTTCAGAGTTTTAATAACTGCTCTATAGTAAAAATAATCAGCATCATGCTCTGCAACAACGAGATCCCCTACCATGAGCTCATTTAAATAATTTTCCTGATCTCTATTCTCCAAGCTTTCATTTAAATCGTCTGCTAGTTTTATTATTAAGTTTTCATCCTCTGCAAAGTGAACATAGAAACTTGATGGACTATTCATATGAGAAATATAACCTGCTACTTCGGTATTCACCTGGATATCACGTTGAGGAAGACTGATCAATGTAGGTGTATTTTTATTATTCTTTTCTTGTTGACCTGTACAATTTGGTCTTTCATTCTGAGATTCAGAGAGAGCATTTACAGTTATTTCCTTTGAATATAAAGCAGAATAAGAGAGTGAGTGAGAAGCAGGTTGTCCAATCCAACGTTCCTCTGCATTCTCTGGAAGAGCACTGAAAGCATTTCTAAAACCTTGCTCTTTGCTGTCCTGCAAAGTCTGCTGTTTTGAGAATCCACTGCACAACTCTGGTGTGCTACATGCAGATTGCTCTTCATCTCTAAAATTCTCTCCAGTATCTGCCTGGCAATACTTGCCAGGGACTTGGCATTTCACTTCAGTTTTCAATTTAAGTATTTTAGGATCTTTAACACTTACTTTACCAATTTCTTTGTCATCTTTCATGTGACATATCCCTCCTTCGCTACTTCTCAATTGTTCTGTACAGCTTTCCCGTGCCAACTCTTCTAATACCATTTCTTTAATTTTCTGACTTACTTTGAGCTGTCCATCATACAACTCCACAACAATCTTTCCATCTGATTCTCTGGATAAAATTACAGCCTTCAGCAGTTTACCAAGGAATGTTTTTACAAACCATGTAGTAATTCTTGCTGGAAATTCTGCCCCTCTAAGATCTGACAGATAGAATTTAATAGCTTGCATGGGTGTGAATAGCAGGTCAGTGGCAGAATCTGGAATAGGTATCAACTGGTCTCGCTCTACCATACTCTTATTTCCAAAATCCACATAGTCAACCCACAGAAAGGATGTTGATTCCACAGGAAAAGCCAAAGCTCTGTAAAAGAGACCATCTTCCACATATCTGGCTATACACAGTCGTGCATTGCTATGATAATTTCCATTACTTGACATTTTACTTATATCATTAACCTTCTTCATCAATGCCTCAAGAGTTTCAGTGTTTCGATTAAGATGACAATAGAATTTTGAAGGACTGTTTATGTGAGTTATGTAAACCTCCTCCTCACTTCCAATTTTTATATTAAAAGACGAATAGCAAAAACTGTACAGAGAACCCAAAGATGAAAGGTTTCTCTGTCCAACACATTCAGACTGGGTGAGACCACGTTCCCTGAGGAATTCCTCTACACTACTAAGTGGGGTCTGTAAGTCAACTACATTGCATAAACAGTTGGGGCTCACAAGAACAAGAGCATAAATGGTGCAAGTCAGTGGCCCTCCAGAAGAAGAAATGAAGTCTTCAAATTGTCTTTGCACATCTTCAGACCAATTAAGTGAGTCAGTCTGTAAGACCACATTTTTAAGTCCACATCGAAATGCTTGACCCTCTAGAGTTAGGAAATCTGGAATAACACCCTGAACATCTTTCAGTGAAACTCTTTCTCGATAACCATAGTCTACAAAAACCACATCAACTTCATTTGTGGATACCTGCTGAACAACAGCTGCTCTGTACCATTTCCCATCTTTGGGACACTTAACAACACAGGCAACCTGTCCAGTTTTGTAGGGACTGGTATGATCTTTATAGTAAGTCTGAATTTGTCCCATTAAGTTATGTAGCTCTGGCAATTTGCTTTGCAGCTGACATGAAAAATCTGCTGGGGAAAAAATGCAAGAACACACCACTTCATAAACAGCTCCTGGTTTAAACACAAGCCCTTTATAAACTAGTTTTTCTTCACATACTGATTTATGCATTTTAGAGACAGCATCTTCTCCTAAACAGGATGGCACAAAAGATTCTTTAGGCACTGGTGGCACATTTAACGATCTTTCCTTCTGAAGTACCTCTTCATTTCCAGATACCTTATTTTTGCAAACATTACTGGTCCTTGCACTGATTTTTTCTTTTCTACATTTGAGGTGATCCCCATTGTGCTGCTTTTTTGCTGTCCTTAGAACAGAATCCGGTGGCCTTAGCCGATATTCGGCATAACCAGCTTGAACCATACACACGGCAACGTTTCCTTGCAGGAACCCAGTATGACACTGCACGTTAACAATGTACTTGTTGTTTTGCTTTCCAATGACCTGAAGCAGAAGTGGTTTGTTCAACACCATGCTTTTAAAGAAATCGGTTTCTTTTTTAACCCACACACCATCAACAGGAAACGTGCAAGCAAGGGAACAACACATAGCTAAAGCTGGTAAATCAGAAAACTGGGGAAGCAATGTTTTCACATAGTGCCAAGGTATTGTATCCATATTTCCAAAATCCAAAAAGAAAACCATAATGGCAACACGAAACACTTTTGTGACAACACCCCGGTAATAACACCCATCCCTGCTATACCGGGCACAGCATAGCAACCCAGGTTCTGGCTTTTTAAGGACCATCTCATCATCTCTACACTTACTGTATGTGCAGGCAATATTTTTCATCAGCATCTGAAACTCATTCTGGTATCTACACGTTTGAATCCAGAAGTCAGATGGATTTACGACATACACTACAAAAGCTCCATAAAATGAGTTCACTTGCATCTCTTCTCTCTTGCAGTGGATGGAGAAAGTAACGTCCCATTCAGGTAAGCAGATTTTTGTATCTTTGTTTCCAGAGGAATTCTTAGATGAATTGTTTCTTTCAGGACTTAGTTTGTGGTCTAGCGCAGCACTTTTGTTTTCTGTTTCTGAAAGCGAGACACAGGGTGCAGCTGTCTCATTCTGGTTTTCTGGATACTCAGCATTAATTCCAAGATTTTGTTTCTGCACCGTTATGTAATACAAGCGTTCAGTGTTATTATATAAATCAACATGGACACACACAGAGGTTTGTCCTATTAAAGCTTGTGTAAGTTCCTTGAGCTGAAATTTTATTACTGTTTCGTCCTGACTACCAAAACAAGACAGTGCAGATGGAAATGAAATCATTGGTAATGTCATGAACTCAGCTTTCAGTTTCCGAATACAACTAGGTGGCACAGTTTCAGTAATGCCAAAATCCATAAACCAGACCTCCACGTGGTCAGAGAGAAGTTGCTTTATCACTCCTCTATGCCATTGTCCATTTTGCCTCTTGGCAGCACAGAGCAGCCCTAAACTATCACAAGATGTGGTATTTTCTCCAACAAGAGCTTCATAGTACAAACACATAGCTCCTGTCAAACATCCCAGCTCTTTCTGCCATTTCTGTATCTGACAATAAAATTTATTGGGACTTATTGCACCAGTTATTTTTACATTTTCTTTACTGCCAACAGGTAGACGTGGAAAGAGTTGATCTGGAACGTGCCAAAAATCTGTTGGTTTCTCAGAATTATTTAAGGTAAGTAACTCCCTGAATGGATATTTCTGTTTCAACAGTTGTGGCACTCTCTTACAAAGCATTCCTTGGGGCAATGCTCTCAAAGTTTCTACAACAAGACAAAATGAATCTCCATCAATAAATTTACCCAGCTGTAGTTCAAGAACATCAGTAATAATCTTAGGCACTTCTAGAATGAACAGCTGATATGGTGTAACAGCCTTCACGTGACCTGTGATCTGTAATCCTACCAGAGATGAAAAATAGTTAACGGCTTTTGGACTCCATCTTTCTCCAAGAGGAAGTATGCTTGCAAAAACACCCAAAATCACCTTTGGAGGCAGCTGAAACAATTCATCACAAGCAGCAGCAAGATGTGTTTCCTCAACGGCCAACACGTGTCCAGTGTCTATCAGAAAAGCCTCATAGATGTTCCCTTTCTTTCTCAGAACTCTTCCTCTGTGCCATTCTCCTTCTGTGTCTTCCACCAAGCAAGATCCACCAACACAGACATCATCTTTTGCTTTGAACACACGCTGTATTTCATTTTGTAGTATGTAATAGTCAAGCTCACACCCTGCATTGTATTGAGCCTGGAACACTATAACCAAGCACTCAGGATGACATTCTACATGAGTTATCTTCAATTTCTTATCTACTGAGTCTGGTGAAGGAGTCAGAGATTCCATCCTCTCTGCAAAGAAAAGGAGTATGATAATCTTGATAATTTTCTGCCTTTTTTTTTTTTTGCAACTAATTCCTTACATGATACATGACATTTGTTTTCAAAATGGCTTAACAGCATATTATTAAAATTCTGGCTAAAACATACACTAAACAATTAAGAATGTCATGTTTTAGGCAACTGGGATACACTCTACATAATTCTCTTAGTAAAGACATGCTCAGATAACATGAAAAGAAGTACCTCTGGATTCACTCTTGTGGCTACAGACTGGTTTTATCACTTGACATTAATTTTAATCAAAATGTTGCTCCCACAACAAGACCAAGGTATTCCAGTCTGTTTCCTTTTAATATGTAAAGGACTAAGGACTCATTCCCTACTAACCCTGCTTTTTCTGTCTAAATCATTTCTTCAAATCACCAACAATTTGTAACTCCATGCTCTGCTGTTTACTCTGTACCAACAGCGTATTTAAGGTGCTCATAATTGCAAGGACATCTTGAGATTAACATCGATGTGCCACATTTCTGCATTGCTCACCAAGTAACAACCATGGCAGCTGTGTTTTGTATGGTCTCAACACTCCAATTCTGACAGTTTAAATATCTTCAAAACATTCAGGGTACTTTTCTGATCTATAATCCAGTCTTGAAGCCCAACTTCCAGTTTAATTCAATGAATCAACTGACTTCACATAGTTTAAAAAGGCTGTGTACGACCATAATTTAATCAAGTAATTCCATTAAACAAACAGCTGGTCTAACAAAGTAATTTGAGGTAGACAACATCAAATGCAAAGACAGTGGATAAATACTCAAAGATAGTCTAGACAAAGATAACCTTGATTTATGAATTTTTATGTAAAGCTCTAACTTAAACTTTCAGTTTCAACTACAAGATTTTGGGGCAAAATCCCCCTTGGCCTGGAAAAATCTTCAGTGAAACTGTCATGATAGTTTTCATCACAAGCATACATGAAGTAGCTACTGAATATACAACCTGTCTTCAGAAAAAATATTGATCCCTAACATTCTTGTTCACAAAAAAAAATTAAAAAAAACCAACAAAAAACTAACCACACTCTATTGTAAGTGAGCACCTCTGCTATAAAGCAGTAGGGCAGAAGGATGCATAACTTCTAAAACCAACAAAAGAAAAAAAAAACAAAAAGCCAAAACCACTGAACACACACACAAAAAAAAACCCTCCCAGTAAAAGAAGTATCAAACCCAGATCTGACAAATTCCTACCTCAACAAGGCCCCTTTTTGACACCTTCCTCTGTAACACAAAGTGAAAATCTGGTGCTCTGAGTGAAAGAAAACAGCCTTAAAGAAATTGGTTGTCTGCCTGGAAGAAACATTTGATCACTACAGAGATTTAAACTTTTGAAGGGGCCTGACTGAAACTCTGCTCCCTTTTTTTTCCCCCTTCACTGAAACTATGCCCTATCTGCACTAACACATAACTAAATAAATCAATTTGTGTATTAACACTCGTCTGTTATCACAGCCTGAGTAACAGCATCACACTGACACAGCCACACTTCTACAGTTTACAAAATGACCTTCTGCTGTTTACTCACCTTTCCCCCTCCTAAGGCTTATTCATTTGTAACAGGTCTTCTAAAGGAAACATGGCCCAGTAATTAACAACTCTGTATCTCTCTATAAGGTAAGAGGGTAGAAAAATCATTAGAAAAATACACATAAACTAAATTCTTGTGCTACTTCTGTTACTGAGGGCAGACCTGAGGGTAAGTCTTTGGGGTGTTAGTTGACAAGAAGTTCAACGTGGGCCAGCACTGGCCACTCACGGTCCAGGAAGCCAAAGGCAACCAGGGGTGCACCAAAAGAAGCACGGGGACCAGGTCCAGGAAGGAAATTCTGCCCCTCTGCCCTGCCCCACTGAGACCCCACCTGCAGGGCTGCATCCAGCTCTGGGGTCCCCAGCACAAGAACAACATGGAAATGTTGGAGCAAGTTCAGAAGAGGCCATAAAAATGATGAGGGCTGAAGCATCTCCCCTATAGAGACAGCCTAAGGGATCTGAGTTGTTCAGCCTGAAAAAAGGTTCCATAGAGACCTAACAGCACCTTACAATACCTAAAGGGGCTGGAAAGGGACCTTCTACAAGGGCATGGAGCAATAGAAAAGAGGAGAATGTCTTTAAACTGGAAGGGAGTAGGTTTAGATTAGATATTACAAATAAATATTGTGAAGGTGGTGAAGCACCAGGACAGGCTGTGCAGAGAAGTTGTGGGCATCCCATCCCTGAAAGTGTCCAAGGCCAGGCCGGATGACTCTGAGCAACTTGGTCCACTAGAAGGTGTCCCTGCCCATGGCAGGGGGATTGAAACTGGATAAACTTTAAAGTTTCTTCCAATACAAACCATTCTGTGATTCTCTAAGTCCTCCTCCTGCCTAATAAACACACCATGGAAAAGTTCCTCATACTTAGCTAAACTACAATCTTATGATTACAAAAAACAAATTTACAAAACTGAATCCACTCTCCTAAAAACACGGTGTGCCTACTCTTTCTTCACTGAAGCTCAAAAAAACAAACCAGTGATAGGAACACCACATAGGCACTTACCACCTACTTTCTAAGCAGGAGTAGTCACACATTTGTATTTGCTTACAACTCTTCAGCTATCAAAATGCATACTTCTATCATGTACCACTAACTTACAGACAACTCGTGCTATAACAAAAGGACAGTTAAATGCAACCAAATGCAGGACACAAGATACAGGTTAAGCTGCCTGTGCTCCAAAGCAGGGCTCAAACCGGCGCTAACACCGCACTCACCTGAGAGGAGGCGAGCAGGGGCAGAGGCTGCGGCCGCCGAGGGGGAGCGGAGCCCGGAGCCCGGAGCCCAGCACCTTTCAGCAGCCGCCGCAGCCTCCTCAGCGCCGCGGGCGGCAGCACCGAGCGGGACCCGACGGCGCCGCACGCCCAAAATGGTGGCGCGAAGCGCGGCAGGAACGTGCTGCCCGGGAACGCGCGTGCGCAGCGGCACCGCCCGGGACTTTCGAGCCTCTGGCGCGGGGCTCAGCAGAGCCCGGCGTGAGGGCTGGAAACACCGGTTCGAGTCCCGCTCCCGCCTTCCCCCGGGACGCTACGAGCTGGTTCCCTTTCCTTCTGGAGTTGTGCTTTGTTTGCTCGCGTGCTTGCTTGCTGTTGGTTTTCCTCTGTGTTAGCACGTTGTCGTGTATTTAAGATGTCACGTGAGCTTTGAGAAAAGTTCCCGTGGGTCACAGAACTTCCTGGAGCTGCCTGAAGAGGATTTGAGAGCTCTTATTCTTTTCTGTAGCAAAAAGAAATTCTCTAGGCTGAGAAAAGTACATCTTAACAGAGTGCAGAGTGCTTCCCCACTTACTTTTGCATGTAGGTTAGATTTTTTTTTCCTAGGGGCTTAGAGGCAGAGTTGCTTTTTTATTTTATTTGGGGTTATTTTACAAAGCGTATAAGCTGAGGTGGTCTCAAGAAGAAAACTTGATATCAAGTATATTCCTGAAAAAATCAGCATGATGGTATGTCTGTAACTGATTGCACTCTAGAAAGGGTTCAGCTGTGTATGATAATTTCTAATGTCTGTAACTGATTTCACTCCAGAAAGGTTCAGCTGTGTATGATAATTTCTAATGTCTGTTACTGATTGCACTCTAGAAAGGATTCAGCTGTGTATGATCATTTCTAAGGGTTTATCTTCAATTTTTGCCCTTTGTTTTCCTAAAATGTCAGGATTGCTGCACTATAGCTACACTTTGTAAAGTTAACAAAGAGAAAGCTGGGTTTGCAATACTTGGAGATGCAGTAATCCCCAAAGGTAGGTATTATATTGAAGTCTGTATAATATATGTTTAAAGTGGTATTGTAGCTACTTGGACTAACCCTGAAATTTACAGGACCTCTTAATTTGATTTTGCAGGTAAACCTTCATGTTTTTCAGGGTCAAGTATTTGTACGAGCTACTCAGAACAAGGGTTATACAGGTCTGTCATTGATAGAACTTCAATTTCATGTTTCTGGATAAAATGTCTAGTTTATATACGTTATTTTCGCTTGGTGTCAGATAATCAGATTTTACATCCGTTGTCTAATTAGGCAGAGTTGTGTAAGAATGGGCTTTATTTGCATATTTAGAGATGGAAGATAAAAACAGATCTTTTAATGAAGTTACATTCTTGCAAGATTGGAACCTCAGACTGAAATCTAGAACCCAAGGTTCTATATTGTGTTAGCTTTCTCTATATTGTGAGGAAAAAATATTGCCTAAGACTGGACAATTCAGAAGCCTCAGTTACTAGATGAGGAACAGTTAGAACCTCTGAGTACAAAATACTACAACAGGCTGTGGGGTATGGTTGTGCTTTCCTGGTAATTGAGGCTGAAGTCAGTCCTAAAGGCAGAGTGCTGCCACTGCTTTTTTGAAGGCAGAGACACCTACATTTTTTGCTGCTTAAACTACAGTGGTGATGGCACCTGTAATACAATGACCTTCTGGTTGGAGTGCTCAGAAATGTATTCTTGCAGCTTGAGCTAGTTTAAAAAATGTGTACCATTTCCCTGCGGAGTGCCTTAACCATGGACAGTTACTGGTGGTGGAACACAGTGTGTCCTGCTTGCCTGAGGTTGTGCTGGGATGTAGGATAGGGATGTGAGGGGGAAGGCAAAACAGAAGTTATAACCAGAGAATCTGTCAGGGATGACAGGATGCTGGAGCTTTCTTGCATTTTTCTGAAAGGAAAGAACTTTTTTTGCTTTTGGTTATGAGTTTGTTCCAAAATTTATTTGAAATTTACATAATTAGAGCCAGTGAAAGAGTATGTCCTTTCTGACAAAGGAGTGGAGGTGATGGTGTTTGATACATTTTGCTTAAGAGTTGTATGCTTCTTATTTTTTTCCCCCAGGCTTGATATCCACATTGGAAAGTGTCAAGTATGCATAAAACACTGCCAGATCTCAGAAATTAGGTCCTTCAATAACATTTGAGCCATGAAGAGTCACTGTAGGTCAGTGGAAGCAATCAGTAGGCACGTAAGAGCCCAAAGCAGAAATCAGTGTTGCAATATCCCAGAACATCCTTATCAAATACTTCAGCAAACTTGCAAAACCTACTCAGTGTTTACATTTGAATTGCAGATGTTTTAAAATGCTGCTGAAACTACACAACCCACATTGATTAGTACTAGATCTCAGGAGGTTTTCCCAGCATTGTGTACTATGAAAGTAATATGGCTAACTCTGAGTTTTTCATCTTTTTGACTTTCTTGAACTTTAAAAATTTTTGTTGATGTTATTCCCAATGTTTTCCTTCCTTGTCATTATTGTGAGGAGCTCATTAAATATTTTTGCCGTTTTATCCAATATGGAAGGTTTACAAACTCTAGTAAGTCATTTTTAAATTTCACTGACAAAAATAAAATACAATTGAAAAATAATTTTGTCATGTGAGGTTTTACTCTCTTAACAAAACTTCACTAAGACAAAACCCCAAAAGTGAACCTCAGGTTGTTCATTGTCTATATCAGACTACTGAACAAGATGGATTCCAAAATATAAGTGTCTACTCAGAAACGTTTTCTTATCAGGACAATTCTGCTGTGACTCTGCATTTGCTTTAAAATAGTTAATGAAAACCTAAAATTAAAAAAAGTCTTCTGTGCTCACAGGCAGATGAAGTGTAGCACAAAGGAAATAAAAGTTTTCTTCAAAATATCATAAATGAAGCTCTGCTGCCAGCTGCCTGCCAGGACATAGAATATAGTGCTGTGTGAGTGAGCACCTTGTTGAACTCAGATAATATCTGATCACCATTCTAGCTAACTTCCAACATCTAGGAAAACTGGTTTTGAGGGCAGGGATCATAAGGCAAAGTTATTATTTGTTGTAAAAACTGAGGGGCATACTGAAAAATAGTACCCAAAGGGTGGGTTTTGGATAATGTGGACATTCATCATCCAGTCTAAACACCAAAAGTAGTCTGCAGACTTCTTAAATTGTTCTTCAGAGGTTGTAAATATGTTTACTTTGATTTGAGCAGTAGAAAAATGGCAGGTAAAGGTTGCAATCTGTAGGATACCATATAAAAGGAGGAGAGGAATTATCAGCAGTTTCTCTTCTGTTAGAGTTTTGTTTTAAAAGTGAACCTTACTGAATTCCATGTGGGGAAAAAAAACACCAAAATCAGGTAACTACCTGTGTTCAGGGAAGGCAGAAGGCACAAACTACAAGAGGATGAGAGTATCTCCCCAATGTAGAAAAAGAAGAGGATTTAGGTCTTAATCTTCTCCTTAATGATTCCTTCTGGGGTGACTAGATAGCTGAACATTCATGGAGCTGGTTCTGTGTGCTGACTGGAATGAATCACATTTGCAGCACCTGACCTTCAGAAAGAATTATGTAATGATGATAATTGCTTTCATTCCACATGGGGAGAGAAGAATTAAATGACACCAATATCCTATTTTTAAATCCCAACAGCTATTCTGGGATCTGTCCTTAGTTTTGCTAAGATTGTTTCTGAATATTAATATCAAAATTGTTTCTAAAATAGATAATTTACACTTCCTCATTTTTAGGAAGGACAGTCTGTCATAACAAAGTACTTTGAAACTGTCTCCTATGGGATCGGGTTAGTTCATGACCTGCCAAAGTATATGAGAAGAGGAAACACTCCATGCCTCAGTTCCATCCCTCTCAGCTTGATTCTTGTGCAAACCTACAAATATATCAGTGATTTCTGATTGTCAGAATCATTTTTATTGTATATAATCATTTGCTAAAAGGCACTGCAGCATTCCTTATCATAGCATTTATGTTTGTCTTTTAAATAAATAGCTCTGAAAGGGAATATGTGGGTAATGCAGAATTCTGAGTGGCAACAGCAGAAATTATTGACATTTCAGTGTTCTGAAAATGAAGAGTGAAGGCACCACTGCCTAAGTCATATCTCACAATCAGTGTGTCGTTTTAATCAGATCACCCCCGGTTAATTGTTTAAACAATGTCATTTGTAGTTAGAAATTAGGGATATAAAAATAATCGTATTGTTCTGTTCTATTTTCCTGAGAAAATCAGTGTCTCTAATGAAACATTCATATAACAAGATCTGTATAACACTTTTTTTTTTCCTGAAGTCAGTCTGAAAGTTTTGCTGTTTCTTTGTAGTAGTCTACAAATTTGAAAAAACAAGGGGATTCAGAGCAGTCATCTCAAAACAAACGCTTGTGCTCCTTTTCCTACTTTGCCATTGAAAGTGGGTCCTTGGTGTGTTCTTAGTTTGTGTTTCTGCTAAGCTGAGCAATTGCCACGAGGTGGCAGGAACAGCCACCAGTTCAGCGGGATGCTTGGAAATACACTTGTGTTCCCTCGGTGGAAGGAAGGAGCACATGAATGATCAATTCAGGATAATCCACAATGAAATATGAGGGTGCATGTGCTGGAGAGTTTCACCAGAAGAGTCATCACATTTATCACATGGGCTGAAGCCACTTGCAGTGTTTTTGGGTAACTTAAAGATTTCTTGAAATATTTTCAGTTTGTTTACAGCACCTATTTACTCAATGCACAGTTAAAATTTCATTTCAGATAGTTTACTAAATCACAGGTCAATTTTACCAACTCCACATCTTTTAAACTATGTTGATATCATCACCTATATGAAATTGGTTGGTAATTACGTATCAGAAAGCAGAGGCTAGAAACAACTTTTACAAAATACTTTCAGTAGCAGATGATTGAATCATATAATGGTTTGGGTTAGAAGGGAACTTGGAGATCATCAAATTTCACCCTCCTGTCATGGGCAGAGACACCTTCGAGTATTTACTGCTGCTTCTTAAAATAGACATTGCACATTTCAGTGACAATAAGTGTCAGAGCAGAGCACCCTTTATGTCAGAAGATGTGTCCATTTTACAGATGAAAGAACAAAGTGAGAGTTGTTAAATAGTGGGACAAATTAAAAGGTAGAATTTCTGTTAGTAGGGCTTTCCAAAATAGATGAGTTTTGCCATGCAGATTATACCACACCGGTACTGCTGTGCAGATACAGGCCCATATTAGTGGTGAGATTGAGTTTCTCTGCTGTGCAGTTTGTATGATGGGGCTGTGGGGTAGGTTCACCTTATTCTGTCATCTAAAACATCATTTAGGTCCGTAGTGCAGGGTTGTGCTTAAGAAAATCCTGCACCACAGTTTTATCCTGGTACCCGTGTCTGCTGTGGAAAAGAGACTCCTCTACATCAACAGTTCCTGTGGCACAATCGGAGCAGATCTGCAGAGTTAAATGGGTGATGCTGGTGACCGTACATCCAAGCAGATGAGTTTGAAGGGAGAGAGGATTATTTAAGACTAGCTCTAGTGTAGTCACACAGCCTTGGATGTCTGCTAGCTTTTGAGACAGTTTCATTCCAAAGAATTTGTGTGCTGCAGAGTGGCAGTACTGACCAAAGCAGGACAAATGGGAATGGTAGGGAGGTTCACCTCCTGTTCTAAACTAAAACTAATGTAAAAGCACCTCAGAGGGAAGCTTAAACTTTGGCGCTCCATGGGTAAATTCCCATTTCTTCAGCATGCCAGAGCAGAAGTAGGGCTAGCAGAGTTATAGAATGATCATACAGGAAAAGTAGTAACTATCTTCAAATTATAACTATTGAAGTCCATTTTGTTTAGCAGATATTATGTTTGTAGATCTATAGGTCAAAAAGCTTGGTTGTTTAGTAGAAGCTGAGAGATGGAAACAAAACCTGCTAAATCATCTAATTGTCTCTGAAGAGACAAACTGAACAATCTTACAGGTTTTTAACATTATTCTTTTCTATGGTTCATATCAGTTAGTTAACTTCTGGCCCCAAACCTATGAGCTATATGTGAAGAAAAAGCCACAGCCTCTTGCAAACTTTAATGAATACTCTGGGTATCTGTGCAGGTACACATTTTGGATTCTGCAGATCCGACAGAACATGGGTAGTCTTAATTCATACTCCCTTAAAGTCTTATTAAATCTATTTATGAATTTTAGACCTTCAAGTAAAAATCAAATGTACCACCCTCTTAAGAAAAGAATAATTTTTTTCTCTGGACACTATCTGTGCACTGGACACATAATGTTTAAAGAATGTAGTCTTACCTGGAATCTCTATGCACACTTTTCATTTAAATGTAAAAGCATAAGTCAGAAAAGAAAAAGGCTCTGGTATCTTAAGTCTTTCCATGTCACAGTGCAGGTCTATAATCTGTGAAAGGCCTTTCTGTTTAGGAATGTTGAGCATCTCCATTTCCTACTGTAGCAGGGGTCAGAATCTTTTAGATTTAGAACCATGCTTTAAGCTAGTCCAGTATTAGCTTTTTCTCAAAAGCCTTACAATGTTAGACTGCAACGTTAATCATTATATCCAGCTTGTTAAATATTTTACATCTTGTCTCTGTTTACAAATAGAATAAGTACTCTAAAACTCTTTTCTGATATTTATCGTTGGCCATTTGTGTGAAATCTGAAATCATAATGCAAACAATAAGATCATGGAATGGTTTGTGTTGGAAGGGACCTTAAATATCACAGAATCATAGGATAGGTTGGGTTGCAAGGGACCTTTAGAGGTCAGCTAGTCCAACCCCCCTGCAGTGAACAAGGACATCTTCAGCTAGATCAGGTTGCTCAGAGCCCTGTCCATTATGACCTTGATTGTTTACAGGGGTAGGGCATCCACAGCTTATCTGGGCAACTTGTTCCAGTGCCTCACCACCCTCATAGTAATGAGTTTCTTCCTAATATCTAATCTAAACCTTCTGTCTTTCAGTTCAAAGCTCTTAACCCTTGTTGTGTCACAACAAGCTCTGCTGAAAAGTTTGTCCTCCTCATTCTCATACGCTCTGTTCAAGTATACAATCAGGAAGGCCACAATAAGGTTTCCCCAATGCTTTCTCTTCTCCAAACTGAATGACCTCAACTCTCCCAGCCTGTCTCCACAGCAGAGGTGCTCCACCCTATTCACTCCATGTCCTTCTTATGTTGGGGGCCTCAGAGCTAAATGCAGGATTCCAGGTGGGGTCTCATGAGAGTGAATTGTTTCCCTGAAGAGGGCAAAGTCTGCTCTTCTGAAATCCAGGGTGCTGAGTTTGCTGACTGCTTTCTTCACTGCCCTAAGAGACTCGAATTCTACCATTGCTTGGTCCCTGCAGCCCAGCTTCCCTTGAGCTTCACATTTCTCACCATCTCTCCTTGTTGGTGAAAATGAAGTCCACAGCAGCTCTCCTTGCTGGCTCCTCTGTCACATGGAGAAGGAAGCTGTCATCAATGAATTTCAGGAAACCCCCCTGGATTGTTTAAGCCCTGCTGCCTGTCCTTCCAACAGATATTGGGGTGGTTGAAGTCGTCTGTGAGGACCAGGATTTGTGAATGTGAAGCTTCTCCTGTCTGTAGAGTACCTTATCCACTCACTCTTCCTGGGCAGGTGGCCTGTAGCAGAACCCCACTATAGTGTCACCTGTCCCTGCCTTCCCTTTAATCCTGACCCCTGAGTTCTTGGATGGCTCCTCATCTGAGGCTCATGGCTGAGCTCTGTGCACTCCAGCATAGAGAGTGACAGTCCCTCCTCACATCCCCTGCCTGTCTCCTTCCTGAAGAGCCTGTATCCTTCCATTCCAACACTCCAGTCCCAGGATCCACCATGTCTCCATGATGCCAGTGAGGTCATGCAATTGTGTGTACATCTCTAACTCCTGTTTATTTGCTCCTCCTTGTCCTATGTGCATTTTCTTAAAGGCCTTTAAAATGAGACCCTGGAGAGGCAGATTTACTGGCTGGAGTGGCAGGAATTCCTTTGTGATGCTCTTCAGCTGCTCTTCTGCTGACTTGTGATCTCTCTCCAGCCTGTTGGCACTGGCATTGACTGATAGGAATGGAATGGATTGGGATTTCCCTTTTCCAGCATATCTCAGCAATTTTTATGACAACATACACTTGATTTTCATGCTTCCAGCAAAACCTGCTCTTTCATATTAGCATGAGATGTTCATATGTGTGTGTGTGTAGCCCTAGTTCTCTTTTTAATGATCAAATCCAACCATCAGATAGGTAGAGGAAGTGTGCTGTGTACTGAGATACCTGCATACATATTTTCATCCATTTAGAAGTAGATTTTAAGTTAAAATATCTTAAAACTGTTTGGGTTTGGGTTTTTTTGCTGGTAAAGTTATTTATAGCACATAAAGTAAAAAAAGTTTCTCTACTATGGTCTTTCAGACAATATACTGGATAAGTGTGATATACTAGAGCAATTTTAATTACTGCAGGGTGCTGATCCATCCTTGGAATGGAAGTACAGGATTTTGTCATCACATGTATTAAAGGGAAAAAGACTGGCTGAAAATCACACCAGCCCTGGGAGAAAATTTTGTCCTTATTGAAGTCTGTGGCAAAACTCCCACTGAATTCACTGTGGCAAGGATTTCACTCCATATATTTAAACAAGGAGAAAAGTATTACATGTGTTACTAATACTGCATGGATAGTAAAAAGCAGACATTTTCAGTGTCTGTCTGTCTCTTCATTGTTTGTGCTGCAGATTGATTTTGACTCTCAAGTCCCCAGGGCAAAAATGTTTTCACTTTGGGTGTCTGCTTGCACAGGCAGACTTACCCAAGGGCATCCATGTGCCTGTCAGCATTTCATTGAAATTTTCAACTGTGAATTTGTTTGTAGGATCAACACTCCAAAGATGATAGTGCCAGAGTTGGAAGACAGAATGTATTCAGTAGCATGATTTTTCTTTGGAACCTCACTCCTGCTTGACCCAGGGCTTGGCCACATCCCGAAGATTATGTAAGTTGCACCTCCCCATCCAGGTTTTGTGCTAAGCTCTTTTCCCGGCATTCAGTCTACTCCTAAGTTTTCCCTTCTCTGTCATGTAAAGTGGTATTTCTGGGCAGGTGGAGATTTCTGCTTCAAATACTTTACTTTTCCTTGCAGTCTAAGCCATGTAAAACACATTCAGACCTTGTACACAGTAAGTTTCTGGTACCAGCTCAACTGCCTGAGTGCAAAACCAAGTCCCCTTATGCTCTACATAGACATGACGTGAGGGTTACCTAAAACAGGCTGAACAAACGTGGTTCCAAATGTTACCCCATGGAGTTCCATATTAATTTTTATAACAATACTTTTTTTTTTCTGTATAGATTTCTTTATGCAGTAACTGGGAGTATTCTAAACTAAGAAGTCATAAGGAATTACTGGGTGTTGTTAACAAAGTGTTTCACTTGTAGGTTAAGAACAGATTCCAAATAGTGAGGCAGCCACTCGTCTTCAAAATGAATGCAATTCCAAGGTGCAGTTATCCACAGCTCATGTACAGCCCCTGTGTGCACAAAATTAAGCTACTCTCTAATTCCCTCATGCTGCTGAACATATCAATTTGAAATCCTTCACATGCTGAAACCAGTATTTAAGATGTCCAGTATGGTCTTAAGTAGTAAATGATGATGATTTGCTAAGATTACTACTGCTGTATCCATGGTGTATGGAAGTAAATATAAGCTCAATAAAAGAAACCTCATCTACAAACTGCATTTATACTCTATTGAGGTTTTTTCAGTCTTCCTGTATGAAGAAAATACATTACTGATAATGAATGCTTCTGAAAATAAGAGCATGGCATGGAAAGGAACCTCCTGATCTATCAAATCTAGTCCATTGCTTTCACCAGCTGTCTTACACATGACTCAGTTCTTACTTGGCAGGCTTCATATGAAATTTATTTGATTTAAAGTGGTTTTTTCCTTCTGCTATTTTCCTTAAAATCTTCAGATACAAATATTTTTTTGGTGTGAAATAAAATATCTTTACCCTACTTGATATTTGCATGTATGGAACAATGAAATTCAGTTTTGCTTAAAACACAGCAAATAAAGTCAAATTAATTTCATTTTCTTATAAATTAAAGGAAATTCACACTTTTATAGCACCATTACAAAACCTACCTCCATCAGAGAGAAAATATAAAAATATTTATAATTTTAGTATACCTTTTCTGTCTGGATTTTAGGTGAGATTTGTGAGAAGTTGTCCTGTGTTTGATTGCAATGTATTTTCAGCTTTATTAAGTGTTTCCAGTTAATAGAAGTATTATTATATTGTTTTCTTAGTCAGTGCATTAGTAAATTAGCAACAAAGTAATGATACCTAATCTGTATAGGAAAAGCAGGTCTGTGTTTATTACACAGTGGAGATTTTCAGGTCTCTATATTAAATTATTATTGATGCTTGCTGTGTCACTTTCTGTTTTTGAGAATGAATGGAATACTGCAATGCTGTTATGGATACTTTAAGACCACAGATTATAAATATTTTATATTTAATAAGAATCTTATTCATATCTATATCTTAATCAGTACAATAATCCTGAATATTTTATTTCTCAAATACTGCTATAGTGAAACTCTAAGAATCTGCCTTCATTTCATCTGGGAATGGTGCAGAGTGGTTTTTCTAGATATTTCATTGGACAAACTACATTGTCACTTCTCTGATGTAAAAGGAGAGCTATTGAAAATGGAAATCACTCATTCTGCTTGCAATTTTTTTTGTTCCATGGGATAATGGAACTGGTAGGAGGAGCTTGAGGGTCACATTCATTCAAATGGTCGTAGCAGTTCATGGAAGGGAATCGTTTTCTTTCATGTGTCCTGTGTCAGGGTGATCTTTCAGCTGAACAGGTCAGTGTGGTCTGAAATTGAGCACTATCTGTTGATCTGAGCCCTGAAGTGTTTGCTTTGCCTAATTCTTATCATTTTCCATGTCTGTCCATCTCCACCATCCTCCACTTCAAGAATTGCACAATGTGCAATACCTCCATAAGGTCTTATCAGGAATCTTTTGTAGCAAGAATAGTCAAGTCCTAAAAGGCAGAAAAAATAAGTAATTTACAAAATACAGCATTATTGAATAACTATGCCTCTGGGAGCACATCCAGCAAAATAAAAATCAAAATATAAATACATACTGATATATAAATACATACTGAATATAAGCAAGTTTATGAGCACAGTAGCTTTGAACTGGCTACCATGGGTAAACAGGAAAGAGGTGATTGCACAGACTTCACCAGGGATTGTGCAAATGTATGGGGGACCCGAGGCACATGCTTTAGTTCCTCTCCTACTCTGACATCATCTTCAAATAGTGTATTCATGCTTCCTTTGACCATTCTCCCCTGCAGTCACACATTCAGTTGCAGTGTCAACAGACACAGAGAAAAGCTGCTGTGAATTCTCAAAAATAGCAAGACTGAAAGTCAAGCTATGTACCAGGTCCTTTTAGTATTCAAAAAATTTGTGAAGAATAAAAAAAAAAGAAGAAAAGAGTTGGAACCAGATTGTTTCACCAAGAAATGTTGTTTTAAAGATTTATGTTTTTCTTAACAGTCTTGTCATTTTGGGGACTTCTCCACCCCAACCCTCCCACCCTGAAAAAAAAGCAAAACAAACCATAAATTGGAACAATTTGGGAGCAGTTAATTTATTAAATTAATTCATTTCTTAAAGCTGAAAAATCAAACACAAGAATAAACATATTTTTTCTTTAAAATCTAGAACTTTCTAGGAAATTCAAAAGACTGGGGATATTTTCTGCTAAATAAAATAAAAATACCATTATTAGGAAATTTTTTCCACCTGTAAATTTTCAATGAATAGTAATTAATAGCTCTGAACTTCTGACACTCTTTCAGAACTCTGTCCTGATCTGCCTTTCTCCTTGGCTTTGATGCTTAGATTGAGACACAGAAATTTTTTGTCCAAAATTATCATGATGTACGCAATACACTGACACAGATTTTGAAGTTGCATAAAACTTTCCTATTTAATGGGTTTTGAGGTCGCACAGACTTTCCATATGTCTCCCTTAAGCAAATAGATCCTGTCTATTTTGCACCTTAAATTACACCCACTTTTCTTTATGATATCTTTTTTGTATATTTTATAAAATTAATAAAAATTTCACTTTTAAAATTATTTTTAATAAACAGGCTAATGTTTGGTCTCCTTAACAGTGCCACATCAAACTTATCATTTATTTGTCACATTATTTGCCTTAAAACAAGAACATTCACATAGTTGCCATTGAAATCACAGAGCTGGAGACTGCCTAGTTCTGAAAAATTTATTTTCATTTACAGTTCTAATACATAGCTAAAAACTCTAACTGTACTTAATGTCAAATTGGAAATCTGACTTGATAAATAAGGGGTAGGGCAGCACTGTGACACCAATGGTTCTCTTAAAAGAAGTTCATCTCACAAGGCTTCCACCTTCATGAACTAAGTTGATATTGTGTATCAAAACCTTTATTTCACCCTAAATAGAAAAAAATCCTTTGCAACTAAAAGCAGGTGATACTTAGCACCATGTAAACCAGTGCCTGTCATTTTCTATCAAACTAACAGCAATTTTAGGGTGGGCGGATCCAATTTCTATGTCTTTGTTTCCAGCTGCTTCAGAATTGAAGAAGCCTTGATAATGGGCATCTCTTAAGTGTGCCTGCTCTAGGAAACTCTTACTGTATAAGAAATTCATAGCTGCTTGTGAAGTACATATTTATTTGATTATTTCATTCTTCCCTCATAGGAGATGGTGCTGTGTATGCTACTTAGTCTATTTGCCCAGATGGACTGAGGCCACATTTCAAGAATTCAAGTATTCTAAAAACCAATGAAACAGTGGCTTGAGAAAAGTGTTCTTGCAAACAAATTAATGGTAAAGATATACTGGTAATTTTCAATGAAAAAAACCCCCAAACTTTTGCAGACAAACTTCACCAACAGGACTACAGAAAATAGGCTAAAGAGACATGATGCTAGTACATGTGACTTCTCACATAACCTTTCCTTGGAATCAATAAAATAAGTCACAGTCATGGTAATTTCAGGAAGTAAATCACTGAAGATAAACAGTATAACTGATACAATGATGAAGCAGAATGAATGAAGATAGCTCAGTCTGCACAGCAGCACCTTAAAACTTGAGAGACTGTCTCTTGAGTGTGGTAAACATGCTGTAACTCTTTGCTAACTCACCCTAGAAACAGTGCATATCTAGAAATTTTAAATCCTGAATTTATCTTGAAGATTGCTGTATTGCTAATGATTGTACATTACTACCACACTATGCTGTTAATTGCATTCATTACCTTCCTGGGCCTTTTTAACCACTAACTTATATTTTTCTTTATTTCTGCATCAGACATATATGTATCATCTTTCATCTTACTTTAATTGATGATATTTTTTCTCTTTGCTTACACAAAACACTGGTCTGTCTCTGCTAAAGAATTTCTGTTAATTGCAGTGCAATACTTGTGGTTTGTCACAATTGGGTATTATGGAGCTAAAAACATATATGTTGCCCTAAAAAAGTTACACATTGATATCATGACTCTGACCTTATATATGTGGGCACTCTTTGTTCATGCAGTTTATTCAACAAATACTAGATTTCTTGGCCTATATTAATTCCAGGAGTCAGACTAATGAAAAGAACTGAGTTTAATCACATCAGGTCTAGGGAAGTTGTTATTCTTTTTCATGGAGTATTCTTCAACTGCATCTGAGATACAGTGTCCTGAGTCTCTGAAGTAGAAGAGAGGCACTGACAAACTGAAGAGAGTCTGGAGGAAAGCTGATAACAGGGTTGGGACTGTGGAGCATGCGATATGTGATGTGGGACAGCTGGTTTTGTCCAGGCTTAGGAAAAGAGAACTACATTATGGTCTTGTTGCTGCCTCCAACTACCTCATGGATACATCTTTGAGAAGGTGGAGCTGCACATGTCCCAGGGGTGAACAGTGAAAGACTGAGGGAGATAAAGTGCAACAAGGGAAATTCCAGTTACGTGCAGAAAAGAAAGTTCAGCATGATCAAATGGTAACCCAGGTTTCCCAGAGAGATTGTGAAATCTCCAGCCTTAGAAATTATTCAAAATTCATCTGGATGTGGCCCTAAGGAACCTGCTCAGACTTTGAATTCAGCTTCTCTAGAGAAATGAGTGGAACAGATAGCAACCTGATTTCTCTGCCAGCCTAATTTCCTGTGCAATTCTCTGATCAAACCAGTAAAGGGGATCAATCTTTCAATGCTTACCCCCTATAATTTTGGAACTTTCCTGTACAAAGTTTGGATTATAGGATTGTTACTACCACAAATCAAGACAAAAGATACATAATATATCCGTAATGGTTAAACTAATTTATTTTATGTTTAAGAAAAGAGGAAAACTAAAATTCATCTACAAATCCCTCAAAAATATAAAGGAAAAGTAAAGTTTATGGCACAAATTTGCATAACATTTCATCTAAGTTGATATCAGATATAAGAAAGAAATGGTATTTTGGGTGGTCCAGATTCAAAAGATGCAGCTTTTGAAAACATTTTTTGGCTCTCAATTGGATGCTTTTCAATCCCTTTAATGCCACAGAAATATCTCTGTATTCTGAAATTATTTTTAAAACATTTCAGAACACAAGGGTATGACTTGGAAATACCTTTCAACCTTAAGTAGCAGTAACTTCAATATTACTAACAGCATTATCATTCATGTTGTTGATTTTTAACCAAAATATCCAGTGTGGTGTGTTTATAGTGTACCTATTAAAATCCTAAATCCTTCAGGAATTAAATGTTCTTAACTGCCAGTTCCATGTAGCTGTGATAAATAGCTTCCTGCCATAGGAAAGGATTCTGGAAGAGGAAATAATTTGCTTTTGGCCCTTTCAAGTTGTCTGTCCTTTTGGAACAGTAGAGCCGAGGTGTTGTTACTCTCTTTTTTCTGTTTATTTCCTTCCTACCTGAGATGAAAGGAATGAGCATGCACTGAACCTGCCCATGTGTAATGCTAGGAAACGGGCACTGAGAAAAAGACAAATCTGAAATCCAGTTAGGTCTGTCATAGTCTTATACATCAGCATGTATCTGAGACGTTAAACAGTACTGGGCAGAGCCACTACTGTGTCACCAGCTGTAACAAGAAAATAAAGGGAACCTATTCTTTGGAAGTAGAAAGATTTCAGTACCAATTATTTA
Organism: Trochalopteron elliotii; assembly: GCA_024734555.1. Taxonomy (NCBI): domain Eukaryota; kingdom Metazoa; phylum Chordata; class Aves; order Passeriformes; family Leiothrichidae; genus Trochalopteron; species Trochalopteron elliotii. Next base: position 2,790,089 of record JANPWX010000085.1, on the reverse strand, counting down.
TAGAGGATGATGGTCTTGCAGTTAATTAGCAACCTTCACAGTGGCAGCTCTGACAACTGAAAAATGGGCACAATAATAATGAGATTTTAATAAATTTGTACTGGTTCCTGGTAACACTAAGACCATTATCTGGGAGTGGAACATGAGTTCTTTAATTAGTCAAGAGTGCATTTAAACACCTGTTGATGAGTGTATACTTGCTCACTTGTTTATCTCACTTTTCTGACTAGAGTTTATAATGCCCTCTGTGATTTTTTTTTCTGTCTTAATTTTATCATCCAGTGGAGAATGAGGTGAGTACTTGTGATGTCTGGGTCATGGCAGACAATGGATTTGCCCTGGATATAATGGTTCAGATTCAGTTTTGTTGAAAATATTCCCAGCACTATCTCCTTGTACTTCATTTCAGTTACATGGATGTGGAGGTGCCCAGGCAGAGTAGATGCAAATGCAGTGTAGTAGGTTTTTAGCTGAAAATAACTTGGACAACTAACCTAGTGGTTTTTCTCAGCTGCAAGGCCTGTGCAGTATTTGTGCAGGGAGCAGGAGCCTTATCAGCAGTGCTGACTCCAGCGCCGTTTATCAGGATTGCACATGTAGGTTAAAGCTGGTGTCCGTGGGTGAACGAACCCGAGCCTGAAACCAGTGACTGCTTGTGCCTCCTGTTTACCCCAGCCCTTATCAGAGGAGTTATAAAGAAGCTGTTCTACCTGAACTCATTCAGATTATAAAGAAGCAGCAAGAAATACCCCTTAGCTTTAATTGCTAAGATGCCAGATACCTGAACTTTGCACACAGCAAATCTCTGTTGTCTGCAACCTTTGCACGGCACAATGAATATGTCTGCTGCGTGGCACTGAGCTCATGCAGTTAGTAACAGAAAAACAGAAAAACTACTTGAAGTTAGTCATGTAAAATAACGCTTAAATGCAGAAGGAAACGCTGCTCTACAGAAAATGTATGGTCTAATTTGTTGAATAAAGAAATTAATAGAGGAATAAACGTTTTTGTCTTTCAGTACTGTTAGTTAATAGCAGCTTTATAGCGATGTTTGAATTTTACTCAGACATGAAAGTCAAATGTAAATAAACAAAAAAAAAGTACCTTTTGCCTAGAAAAAACACTTAATATGTGCCAACTGTAATGCTGGATTGATAGACTTTTTGGAAAACTAAAACCAAATAAGTAATTCAAAATGTATTGTATTTGTTTTCACCTGAACTTTTTTTTATTATTTTTTCTGGGAAGAGCAAAGAAAATTCATGGGATTTTTCAATAAATATCACCTTTTCAATTTTTCAGTCAAGTAAACAGACCTAATTTTATAGTTTTAAGAGTTGGAATTTTAAAGAGAATGGCTCTGGGAAGAGAATCTGTAAGGCATCCAGTCAGCATAGTATAAGTGACATAACTGGGATTGCTTGAAGTAGTGGCATAAATGGAAAACATAAACTGGTGTTTCCATTAGGTGCCTTTATGTATCACAAGGTTCTTAAATGTTTTGGTAAACTGGCTGTAGTCATCATTCTCTTTTCTTTGGGTTTCATTGTTTCAGATTAGAAAAATAGTGCAAGCTATTAGCAAATGCCTATTCTTTAAAAAAAAACAAGGTGTAAATTTCAGAAATATTCACATTGTTCACATCCCCAGTGTTCAAACTTATCTGGTTATTTTTCGCATTCATGTTTTACAGGGAGATCATGTAGAATACTGTTCATGGAAGTGCACTGGATTAGCCCAAAGCCTGAATTTCATCCATTTGCTTTCAAAGGGCAAGGAAAAAAAAATGCCTTTGGGTACATGATATTGAATGCAGTTAGGATTTTAAGCAACTGATCTCATCAGAGTCATTTATATAAATCTTATCTGGGCACCTACTGTTTTGTGATTGCTTATTATTTTAGTGAAAACTTAATTTGGTGCCAAAATGCTTTATGTTCCCTGAAGCATCACTGTCCTGCCTTCTCCCTTCAGGCTGTTTATGATTTACAAACAAAGCATTTCAACCTCAGCTTCTCTGGGAGGTCAGTTCAACCAGTGATCTCCCGACACCTCTAACACACATGGACAGAATTTATTTCGACACAAAGTACTGCAGTCACAGACAGTTGCATCCAAGAGTACAGCTATAGGAAGCATCAGACTTGTGTATAACATTCTAGAGAGTTAAACCAACTGTCCGGGAAATGGAAGTTAGAATTTCCAGACTCTCCTCAGTCCATACATGTTCTATCTGACTTCTCTCAGCTTCCAGGTGACTGCTCAGCCCTGTGGCTGATAAGCAAAAATGTAATGCAAACCAGTCACCACTCCTCTTACTCAATAATTTAGAAAATGAATCTGAAGAAAATTTTATTTTTATTCAGATATTAGGTCTGTGTAGCATAACCCAGCATTGCATGCTGTGTCAAAATTCTTACCTAGATAAGCAGTTGGGCAAGCGAAGAATACCCGGCTAAGCTTTGTGTCTTACAAAGGTAGCATTGACAAAAGAAAGTTAACACCATCTTTTCAGTTTCTAAGGAGGTGGTAATAATAGTGATAGCATACTGACTCTTTGAATTAACCTTAGCTTAAAATACCGCTTCCTGAGAAGTGATAATTAATCGTACTTCTTTAGTGGAAAAGACAGTGTAGCCCTTTTACTTTCCTAAGTTCACAAAAAAAAAAAAAAAAGCAAAGAAATTAAAACGAAGCAACCAAAATAAAGAGGGAAGAAAAAAAAAAAAAAAAAAGAGGAAACAAAGTAGCCAAACTATGAATAGCTCGACTTCCCCAGTGACAGCTGGCAGTGTTTCAGGGGTGAAAGGACAAGACACTTCTTTTGGCTATTATTCTGGTTATCTCTATTGTGAGGTAGAGACAGGGGAATGAGAAGCGGGTTGTGATGCAGGTAGGTACTCTAGAAAAGAATAAATCACTTCAGATTATCTGAAGATGCAACTGCATTCATGTCTGGAGCAGCACGTGCTCCTAAAGAAAACCTCCCCTTTATTCTGCTTTGATTCACGTCAGAGCTGTCTTGGAGTGCACAAGCTGGATTCCTCTGAAATGAGATTAAGGCAGGAGTGCACCTTAAGATGTTCAGTCCTTGCATTGTCTGTGGGACGCGATCAAAACTGATCTGAAGCCTGGAAAACGTGCCTGCTATGGCTACTGAGGCCTCAGCATGGGCAGTTCTGGTCTGCATGGTCACTCCTTTGGATATACAGCACTTGCAGGTGAAGGAGTAGAATGATAAATGCCCGGGAAGAACGTACTTCTTTCTAATGTCTATAATTGAATCTCAAAAGATTTGCCTGATCACTGTCCAAGAACAGGAGGCTGAATAGGATGAGTTAATCTCACAGAATTTTTTCTACTTTTGTATTAGGCACCACATAAGCCTGTGCCTCTTCTTTCTTTCCTTTGTATTTGTTATGCCCTTACATAGTATTTTTCCTGGTAGGAATATGTTGACCATTTTTTACCACTTATGCAGCTCCTAGGAGTAGCAGATGTAAAGTGCAGGTAGAGCAGAAGGACTGTAATCAAATTGTGGTTCACTTAAGAAATCCCTGACCAAAATAATGTATTTATTAGAATAAAAATACTGAATATTAGTGTTCAGCTTTTAGCTCAGGTAAAGACTTAATATATTCTGGCTTCAGAAGTTATTTCATGTCAGCTAAGCTGATCTTGCTGTTGACATACATATGCTTAACCCTATGGAGACGTGAACTTAACCTGACACTGAGATGCATTTGCTGCAAGCTGAGAGTGAGCACATGGAGAATTACTCTGGTAACTTGGCTTTTCAACTAAACCTTCATTCTATTCCTAGTGGATAAGCATTCAGACATATGAAAAAACCCTACAGCCATGTACCTTGCATATTATTTCTTTTCTTTAAGGTAATAGGGATTTATGTGCTTTATGATTCACTATAGAGCAGTGGGAATGGTTCATGACCTAAACTATATTAAGCTGCAAACCCCAAGATTTCAAATCATGAAAACTATTTCTGCAATTTATATTTAATAGACAATACTTCCTTTACACCTCTTTGTGGATAGAATAGTGTGGTACTCACTGGCAGTCATAGAAACAAATGGTTAATGGTGACGATAGCAAAATAAGCTTTGTAGAAACAGTGGTCACCAAATGAATGTTTAACTAAAATAAATTTGCCCTAGATTTCTTTGGCAAAATAACCAGGACACTGAAAAACACACAGAAGATTTCCCAGCACTTTTCATTCCCTCTTCATGGAAAACAATAGTTTAAAATTTAAGAAAAAAGGCTCCAGTCTCAAAACACTTTGCTTTCTATTAGTATGTTTTCATGAGAAGTTCTTCTTAAATCTGTAGAGGGTTTTCTAGGAAAAGTTTTCTGTCTTTAGAAAGTATTTAAAAACTCATAAAAACATGGTGAATCTCAGTTTAAAAGATTTGAATTCTGTGTTTTGCTTTGGGTTTTGGGGTGGGGTTTTTTTGTTTATTTTGTGGTTTTGCTTTTTTTTTTTTTTTTTTTTTGTGATGCATCTTTAAATATTTGTGGCTTCTGCATAGTGTTGTAAGTGAGCAGAAATGCAAACCCCCCACTGTGAGAGTCCATGGCAACATGGCACATAACTGCTTTTAGCCAGAGAGTTCTAGGAGAGTTGTAATCCCAATAGACCCTGACTGTAGCTTTGGGCCAAAAACTGTATTTCAGTAGCCTTTACCTGCTGTCATCTATTCAGTTTGAGAGTCTCAATCTGAGCATGTTCTGTGCCAGCCGTTGTCCAAGTCAGAGATCTATGCGTGTGCTGATAATACAAAGACAGAGCAACTGGGATTTCTTGGCTTAATCTCTTCCCTTAGCAGATTTTTTTAATGGATAAGTAATGAAATCTTACAGGCCTGAAAGGTTCTTGAAGGCCCTTCCTAAGGCGAGCTCTATTGGTCTCTGTGAACAAAAGCTCAAAGGATGAAATCCTGGCTCTCTTGAAGTTGATGGCAAAACTCCCATTGACTTCAATGGGGATAGGATTTCTTCCAAAGTGCACAGAGTATTCCCAAGTCAAAATGTAAGCACACCGGCTTATTAATAAATGCACAATAACACAGCAAGCCAAAGGCAGTATAAATACTTGCATGGAGTGTGATTCAGTTTAAATGCCAGTAACAGACTTACTTTTGGAATCTGTGAAGGATCCAGATGCCACAGCTAAGATCTCTCACGTTCAAACATCTGGATTCACTGATTGCTATTCAAAAGGAAATAATTAATAAAGAAAAAGTGGCGGAGTGGTGCTATATATCTAATGGCACAGGACTTTATAGTGATTATGAGCTATTTTCTAATGTTTAAGTAAGTGAGAACTGGATTCCTTTTCTACAGTCCTTACTCTACCTTTTTCCAAGAGAAAGTGAAAAAAAACAACTGGAGTTAACAGAGTACATATGAAAATGTCAGAAAGTTTTAAAATTTCAGTTTAAAAATATGAGAGAATATGAGGATTTTAATTAATATGTTTCCCATTGTATAGATATCTCTACAAATTAGCTGGCATTTATGTCTATGTTTGACTTAGAGGTAAGTATCCCACTATTAACTGCTTTATACAAAAAAAAACCACAAATCATACGTGGTCTGGGGACATCTTTCCTGTATGGAGTTAACTGAAGCTGAGGGCAGTGGTCTGTTCATTTTCTTTCTGCTTCAAAGGAGCACATCTGCTAATTAACTTGATGCAAATGAGAAAATTTTCTTCTACAATAACTGAATTTGCATATTAATTTTCAGTGTCTCTTATCAAAGAGTATTGAAATCATTCTTCTTGCCTGTAAGGGCCACAGAAAGAGGGAGAGGGAGAAGTCTTTTACATAAGCTGTTTTTTCTAGTTTTTTCAATCCTATCTTTGGAGGACTGGTGACCCTAACCAGGGGCTGCAGCAACAACCTTTAACAGTGGTCTGATAAGCCTGTGAAGTAATCACCTTTTGTCTAATCATTTCCACCACCATCCTATAATGAAAGCATTTGCCAGGCAGGCAGCTACTCAATAAAAAAATTTTCTTTGCACTCATTGCTACATGATTTTTAGTGTAAGAAAACTATTTTTACCAGCTTGTATAATCATATGAAATGTATCATACTAAAACTGCACTTGAAATTCTTACATGTTCTTGTGACACAAACCTTCAAGCAGTGCTCAATTTTATACCGCAGATATCAAACATGAGCAAATGCTGACTTCCTCTCAGCTGTAATTTTTGTTGAGTGGGGAGCATCACACATGAACTCTGTATTTTTTTACAGTGAATTTTATATTTATATTTTTTATATTTATTTTATATTTATTTTATATTTGTTTCTTCTTTTTTAATTCCTTTGTTACCTGTTAGGTTAACAAGTTTATTCTGTCTTTACTTTGATCTTTCTTCGTTTTATCCCATGTACTTTGCTCCATGAGCCATTCCTCAGGCTGAGCTCAGCTTGGCATATATCTGTGTAGCAAGGGCTGCAGAGCATGTTGGTGATCTTGAACTCAGTGATCATGGTTCTGTTCTCAAGCAGAGCCAGCACAGGGCAGAGCTCAGAGCTCAGAGCACCTTTGCTGCCAGTCAGTCACTCCGCTGCTGAGGTGGGCTTTGCTGCTTTGCTCTCATGACTGATAACAAGCTAAGACTGCCCCTCACCCTATTTTACTGTTAAAAGCCAGAGTTGATACTTGGATGGTAGCAAAACGCTAGGAAATTAAAATCTTAGCAGATTTACTGATGCTCCAATAACTGATGTTGTGTATTTCTTTAATGTCTGTAATTGCAGAAATATATTGAGCTAATTTGAATGCAGATTCAAAGACAAAGTGTTTTTGATGACACTGCTTGCTTTCTCAGAGATATTCCATGGAAGCAGCTGCTGCTCTGGCCAAGATGCAATTGTTCTAAGCCTGTGCCTCTCTCCAGGGTTTCACATGAACTCCCAGTCAACACACAACACACATTTCACATGCAATGAAATGGTATGTCAGGAGTTATTACCTTTAAGCAATTTTCATATACTTGAGGAAATTCCACCATTGTGGATAAGAAGTCTGAAAACTAATTTATTCCACAGTTTTTCAAATACATCAGTGAACAAAAAGCATGTCACTAGAGCCTTTTAAAATGCAACCCCCCAAAAAAAATTAAATGTATCACTGAACATCGGTAAGTTATTAGACTTTTGGCCAAAGAAGACCCAAAGTTTTTAAAAAGTTTAATTTTTAAAAAATTTTAGTTCTTTTTTAAAAGTTGAGCTCCCAAGTCTGTAGTAAATATTGGAAATTGATTTTCATTCAATCAACTTTTTAATCAACTTTTTAAAATTTAATGGAGGCTACTTGATTCTGAAAAAAAATCTCTGTGGTGCTTTTTTAGTTGGTTAACTATACACTCATATTTACACTCATATTTGAGGCTGCTGAGTCAGCAGCCTCATTTTAATTATTATATTTTTTCAAAATCTTTTCCATCATTACCTTTTATGAGTTTGTCTCTATCAGATATATTACTTAAAAGTGTATGCCTTTTAACTGCATTCATGACATAATGAGTTTTTCACAGTTGAATATATGCCTGTGCTAATGAAGCACAATGTACATGCTTTCTCCCCACATCACCTCAATACCATTTCTTGGTTGATATAAGTAGCCAGCTGTTTACCAATGGAAAATAAATCTTTACAATATTAATAGGAATTATCATGAGTTAATGGCAGCATAATAGAGTAATACACACACAGAGCTCTGCAAATGTGAGAATAGTCACTACTTCCTACCAGAGAAGCATCAACATTTATTTACAACATTTAGTACTTTATTAAGCTCTTTGTGTTGCCATCACATTTCCCAAATTATAACCAGAAAGATAAATTAAAGTTCACAGAGAGTTTTGTGAATTACACTGTCATTGAACAGTTCATTGAAATGCCTTCTATTCTAAGGAATAGAATTTCAATAATTCTTTTCTTGCCACAAAATGGTACAGATTGTCAAGTATATTCTAATGAGGAGAGATCTAGAAAGTTGGGGTTTTTGAATGAAATTTCTTAATAAAAATTGCCACTGAAAGGAAAAAAAAAATGAACATTTTGAAAGAAAAGACAGCAAAGGGCAAAATGGGACCTGGCAAGGTGCGACTGTCAGTAGAGGTGACTAAGCCTTCCTGCTGAAGGGAGCTGGGATAATCCATGGGAATGAATCACTTTAAATCCTGTCCACCACTTGCTCCAGACCTTATTAAATAGGTCAGAGGAAATTAGTTTAAACATTATTCCTCTACAGTAATTAATAATATGAAATGTTTAATAAACACAGTGTTTCATGGAGGCAGAGTTCTTGGGAGCAACCTGACTGACTTGGTTTATCAGACAGTTTAGAAGAATAACATTATCACGTTAAACTAGATACTAGATAGTATTGAAAACTGCTGTTTTCTACCAGTTTCAGTCATTGTAGGAGAACAGGTCTGTTTGTGATATTGATTTGTGTTATAAAAGCATTTCTTTTTGTTGGAAGTGCAATGAAACCAGTTTCTTTAGTCAAGGCAAAATTTGACTAAAAATTTTAAGGGAAATGAAAAAACATATCCAATTGTAGAACAGTTGGTCTGACACAAGTCCTAGATTTATTGCTGTGATTGTGTGCATTTTTTGTATATAACTGGTAGCTCTACGTACATCACTAGTGGCAAAAATTATGAAATCTATATGTAAAGGTGTAATAACCCTTAGGAACCTGATTTCTATTGATAAACAGTTCTTGGTACCACTGAAAATATTTCTTTTTGTCTTCCTTTGTGGTTGTGCATTCCCTGATATAATCATTCCTCTAATAATGAAACATAAAAAGTAAAATACTGGACCTGAGTATTTCAATGTCCTAAGATTTTAATAATGTGTGTTTTTCTGCATAGCTGTCAGCCATAGACATACAGAGTTTTTATTTTAGAAGCATTCCTGAAATCTTTAGTGTAGGTTGTTAGTAGGATTTTTTTTGTCTTTTTGTTTTTTCTAAAAACCCATTAGTGTTTGAGGAAAAATACCATCTGATGTTGCAATGAGTGGCTTCACCTTTCAGGTTAATGTTTAACCATAGGTGTAAATGTACGCAAACAGAAAAGTTTTTCTGTAAGAGCTCTGTAGTTTTAGTTTATGAAGCAGGGAATGTGTATTTTCATCATTCTCTTAATTATTTCCGCTAAGCTCTGCAACATTTCTGAAGCCAAAAAAAAAAAAGGAAAGGACTATCAAAATCCTTAGAATTATAGTACTACTTCCCATCACAAGCAACTGTGTTTTCTTATGCTGGTCATAAATGTATTAAACGAGGCTGTAAAAATGTTTAGGTTTGGTTGCTCAAATGCCACTGTTTTTCTGCAAAGGCTCATAGACTAATGCATGGTTTCCAGTCTTCAGCCTTGATGTACCATTGTCTGCTTTATTTTGTGCCTTTAACAACACCATCCTTAAGCTTATATGGCTCTTCTCTCTTTCTGTGGATTTACAGGGATCAGTAATCGCCCACTTAGACTTTTCCAGGATAGAAGTGTCGGGCTGCTTTCTCTCTTCTTGAAAAAAGACTTTTTGCTTCCATATTGATTTGCATAGTCCTTCCATTCCCATCTAGTTTGAATTCATGTTTGCTGAACATAAAGAACAAGAAGTGCTTAGAGTGTTCTATGTGAAATCCCAGCAGTACCAGGGAAAACAAACAATAATTACTGTGATATTCTAGTGCATAATAGTACCACCAGTACAATACTTTCAGTTCCTCCTACCTGTTCCTAAATTAATGACCTTTCCCTTAGAACTACAAAAACTGATGCTATTCCTAATATTTGAATGCTTAAGTAAATTCAGTTCCTTCCTGGGCCACTTTCTGATCTTTTCCATGTTCGCTATAGCCTAGATCCACAGAGAGATGTGGTGGGATTCAGTGTCAGTTTTAGGTTTGCTGTTTGTGCTGGGTTGCTTCCCATCTCTGATGGCAGTGTCATTGTGTCTCTCTTTATCATTAGAAAGTGTCACAGCAGTTCTGCTACTGTGTGTGGCCAGAGCTTTGATAGAGAACTGAGTCTGATGCCAGTTTAATTTTCAGACCAAGCTTAACAGTAGCTTTCTGTCAACTACTTTCTTCCTCTACTTCCTTTGCTTTCTGTTTTTTTCTTGCAGCATTCATGCATTCCCTCTGGAATTTTGACACAACTCTCTCAACCTTCTAAGACAGAAATTTTTGTTGATTCTTTTCTTAGTCACTTAGTTAATATTCTGTTTATTTTTATAGTATTTTCTGACTTGATTTATTCAGTTAGGCTGGGAGTTCTTCTTTTCAAGTTTTGTCCTCCTGTTTAATGTGGAAATTCTGGAGTTGTATTGCTCTAAAGAACTTACATTCTATTTCCATGTGCTGCAGATCAGTCTCTTAATCTGATTTTTTTTTCCCTAACAACATTCTCCTTTCATAAATTCTCATTGTTGGCTGAACATTTCTCTGATTCCTAAGAATTAATAATCAATAATCTACCTATTTTCCTTCCTTTTTCAAGGCTTTATTCTCTTCCTTTGAAATTAAAAGTCTCTGAAATTACACTAGAAGAATCACTGGAAATAAGACTTTATTGACTGTTTTCCCTAAACCAAACTAAATAGACCTGCTTTAGTATGAAACCAGCAGAATCATTGCTTTTCACTTCCTTACCTAAAAATTAATCTAAATTTTTCCAGGTTTCCTCAGACTCATATCTCATATCCTTAATTTTGTCTAGCATTGCATACTTTTCTTCACTGCCTACACTTTGATGACAAAATATGATGATTTGATGGCTTATTGACTAATTCTAGGTAAGATGCTTCCCAGGTTTTTAGATCTGATCTCTCCTGGATTTGAGAGGAATTCCAGCATTTCTCCTCCCTGGTTTTCTTTGGTCCTTAGGTCATGGCATTCCATTGCAGTTCTCTGTATGTTATCTTCATCTCTCCTTGGACTCTACTCTCCCAGGCTGCACCTACACTAAGAAACTAAACAAAACAGTGGCAATTGAGCCTTACTTTTTCTCACAGCTGAATAGCAGAGTCAATAGCAGGGTTTAGTGCCCAGGCACTGTTTCAAATTTCTCACTTGTCACAAATTATTCCCAGTACACATTTTGCATGTGAGCACCTCATATCAACGAGAGGATTTAACTTGATGCACATGGACTGTGCTATGGCCCTTCGACTCTGACCCAGAAAATTATCCTTGGCCCATTTTATGTGTGAGCTCATTTTTAAAGTACAAACAAACCCAAATGTCCTCATCCTTTTTTGCTGTAACTAGTTTAATTTCTGGGTTTTGCCACATGCTTTCTGTTTGTGTCTTTCATCCTCCACTAAATCTGTTTCGTTCTCCGCTCCAGCAAATCTGTTTGTCAAAACAGCCTTTCTGTAGCAAGGAGTGTCTGAATTTCTCTTCATGCAAGTTACTATCTGCATTTCTGGGCATCTTTAGGTGTGTGAATATTTGAGCATCACATTCACTCTCCTGAATTCTGTGTTCCATCCCTACTTGAACACCATCTTTCCACTCCTCAGATATTTTTCCTCTTATGTTCTACTTTTTCAAATACGTAGCTTCATCCAGGTTGTCATCCAAAGATAATACACATTCTAACTTTCTGGACCTACTCTGTCCTAACCATCATCACCTTCTCTCTATGGACCCTAACTTTAAAGAATTAGGGGGAAAATCCCATCCAAAGTAACCTGTTTGTAGACTATTTGAATGCTGACCATTTGGTTTTTCAATCTAATCCTCCTTCTCTGCTTTGGCTGAGTTGGATGTCCATCAGCAGTGATTAAAAGCTGAAAATTTCCAGCACCAGTTGAGCTAAGAGCTGGTAACTTCATGTGTAACTTCATGTGTAACTTCACCTCAGAATAGTTTTATACCAAAGTGTAAAGTCATGGGAAAATTTCAAGTACTTTCCCAACATAAATCTCAGGTAACTGAAATTCAACATTAGGCTTGATATTAGTCCCATGAAACTGAATAATAAAAATGCTAACTTGAAATTTTAAGTACAACTTCCATTTCAAAGAATTGGAGAAGTTTTACATTCTCATATTTACCTCCTTTAAACTCTACCATCCATCAGCAAGTAACTTCATTCTACCCTCCACGTTCACCCTCAATCTACATTCTACACTTTTGGGTGCATCAGGAATTATTCCACTTAAGGTACAGAAAAACAAATGTCTATCTATGTAAGCCTGTTTAGACAAAATTCTATGTGAGGACATAGTTGAATCTTTTAAATTTATTTCCCACTAGAATCAAGCCTTATGAGTTAGTATTTGGATTGAATTTTTTATAGGATTTTTAAATGGATTTTTATAAAATATAAAGTAGACTTACAGAAACAGCTACACTCTTTCCCCAGCAATGTAAGGTGATTCAGAGAGATATGCTGGAAACTATCAGAAGGAGCTATAGAATTATCTTGCTCTGAAGGGAAATTCTTAGTTCACATGCTTAAGCATGACAATTTTGACATTTCAAAAATGTTATCTATGATGTTGGCATCTGCAGGTAATCTAAATGTTTACATTTTCGTTATTCTCTGTGGAGATCTAAATGTTTAATCAGATGAGTACCTGATGCTATCTGAACTTCCTTGTGTTCCTCAATAATGACAGCTGTTTTGTCAATAAGTAGTTCTTAACTTTTGATGTGGCATTTGGAAACCAGACAAGATCCTCTGGGATGAAATTACTTAGGATGCTGAAGTTTGCAAATACATGAATTACATCCTTCCTGTATTCTTTTAGTGTCATGCCTGCCTGCTTCAGTATCTTTAGGTTGTATTCAGATCACCAGCTCTGTCAAGGAAAGAAGTCTTCTTTTATATATTTGTAAAACCCTGTCTCACAGTCCAAACAGGATAGGACTTGCAGGAGGTAAGCAAAATCAGGAGGTACATTAATAAATATATTTAAACAATAGATATCAAAAGCTACCTATGGGTCATATTTATTATTTGGTTTTGTTTAGTTAGATTAGGTTTTGCATTCAGATATATTGCCAACTTTCAAGTCATTGAATGCAAGATTAAATAGGCCTGTGCATCTAGTATATTTTCGTCCATGGTGGATTATCATGTTTGAGCTTCAATTGCTAGCTGAGATGATTGCAGATCTCTTGTAAAATCCATGTATTATTTCCAGCCATCATACAAGTGTCCTTGATAGCCAAGGAGTAAAGGTACATTTGGCTGGCACTGTGTCAGGAAAGGATTTCACACACAGGCACACTCCAAATGTCTTCCAATACTGCAAGAAGAGTAGACCCTAGTGCTTTTCATCTTTCTCTGTATTTCTAATTGGTTTGTGTACCTTTATCTTAGTTCTTCTTATCTCCTCTTCAAAGCACACAATTAGAGCCTCTTCAGTCCCTCTCAGATAAGAGATGGTGTGGCTCTGACCTGTGTTTCTCTGATCCTTCTTAGCTTCCACTACGTGTTCATTGAACTAGAACCACTGGAAATTAATATTAGCTCTGTTTGCTATCTATTATTTTTATTGTTGCTGTTGAGAACATATCATTGCTTGCATTACTACTGTACTGATATAATATTTTAACATTGTTCTCCATTCTCTCCCTCCATTATATTACTTCTTTTCTTTTTTGCACACCTCTACACATTGACCACAATCCTGAATTGCTCACAACTATATATGCACGTACTCTGCCCACCAAATCCTTATACATCTTGCCTGAGTATAACATCTGAATATTGTAGGCTGGAAGTCTGCACTAGTAAACAAAGCACAAATGTTGCATCATGAGCTTAGGAAATGAGCAGAGGGATATTTCAGGAAGCCCCACAGTAAAGCATTCTGAGGTTATTCATGGTTTAATGCCACAACAGTGGGCATTTTAAGGAGCTGAAGTGGTGTATGATAAGAATCTGCTAGGTGGTCCTAGCAGAGGTATTGCGGAGATGATAATGGATTACAAGGGCTTAGTGAATGGGGAAATGAGGAGATTTCAGCAGTATAGCACTATAGCAAGATTTAGCAAAATGCTAGCTACAAGGAAGAGGCAAAGATAACAATGAGATAGGGTGAATGGGTAATGTGCTGAAACAGAAAATAGGAAGAAGAAATGAAAGAACAGCATTAGAAAATAAAAAATTTTAGGTGCAATTGTGGCAAAGAAAAATTAAACAGAAATACTGTATACAAAGGGAAAAATAGTAAAAGGTCAAGGAATAGAAAGCAAAATGTGGAGCAGTCAACAGCAAAATTGCTGCTGAGAACATCAGATGACAACAAAGAGGCAGCTTCAGAACAGAGCCCAGTCCTCACATCAGATAGATTAACATAACTCCATCATGGTCAATCAATTCATTCTTGCAGATAAAGTAACTCTTAGTGTTACATGTCTCTAAAAAACCCTTCCTTTTTCATTAAAATATGCCATAATTGTCATGCTTATATGTTGGATGTCAAAAAGTCTAACTCAGAAATCTTCACTCACTCTTGTCAACTAAATAAATAGTTAGATGTTTTATTTACCTTGACTAAGCATGTTTGCAAAGAACTTTAAAAAAAATTAACTTCTGAAAGTTTTCTTTCTGTTACTTAATAACATCTGAACTAAATACTATTTGAACAACAGAATGTTCCCTTTTTTTTTTCTTTTCTGAGCTCCAGCTGCTATTGAAAGATAAACCTTAACCCATCTTCCCAGTTTATACCTTGTCTTAGTGTTAAATGACATTTGGTTTCATTTGAGTAATCAGCATAAGTCACTACACTGTTGATAGCAGAGACAATTGGACAGTCATGCACAAACATAAGACAAAATGCTCCATTTTCACTGAAATCTTTGAACAAAAGAGTTTTAGCTTAAGTGGCAACTGTCTGCAACTCATTATTATCCTGAGAGACGTGTTTTCCACAGATGTCATGGACTGATTTCCAATCCCTCAGACCCCAAAACAGAGGCTCTATACAGAAGGAATTCTGTGCCCAATGTGAGACTATAACCACATAATTTGATACCTAAAATTGGAATCCTGTTACGATGTCAGTCTAGACCCTGGGACATCATCAAGGCAGGGCCAGCAAAGGGTAGCATGCTTATTTCCAGCACCATTCCTTCTGACTGTGTGGTGGAGCTAAAAAAAATAACAGATTTTACTGAGGAAAGGGTAGTAATATTGGAAATAAATTTTAACCAAATCTTCAGACTTGGAACCCCCTTGATTTTGTCAGAAGTCTGTATTAATCGATGTATGGAAGTGTGTATCTGTAGTCAAGTGAGGAAATAACGATTCCACATGTAAGATGTTTACCATAGAACTCCCATTTGCTGTGTGAAATAATAGATGCAAGTTAGTTATCTGAATATATACACCTCTCTCATCCTGATTTATATTCCATCAAGGTTATAATTCATCAAAACTGAACTTCATTTGCAAACATGTAACTCTTACTAATATAGCTTTTAGGAGACACCTTTCCTTCTTTGGCACACACTAACAACAAAAAAAGGCTCATCCTAGTTAGAAGACTGATTTTATTTTTTTTAATCCAAACTGGTAATATCAGAATCATAGAAACACAGAATCAAAGAAGTAAAATAAAATAAATAAAAAATTCATGAAGTACAGCAAGTGCTTTACTTACAAATATACATCAAAACACATTGCAAAATTTTGATTTGACAGCATATTTTAGATGACTTGTTCCTGTGATAGGGAAGTATGTAGTATTTTTATGCACCACAGTATTGTCCAATATATTTTCCCAGACAAGTAAGGATACAATTATTTCATACAATATTTATATTACCTTAGCATTAGAATGTATTCAAAGATATTTAAAATATTGTTTTCATTCCTGTTCATTGTATGTTAATCTATGCTGGTAAATTGAGTTTAGAAAGGAACTCAGACAGAGGGGAAAAAGTCCTTTCTTCTCAGATGCCTTCTAAAAATGAAGAATTTTGGATATCATCAGTAGATTTGTGCTGTTCAATAGGCAAAATACTCAGGTGTGTGGGTAAGTTGAAGATATTTCAATGATACAATCTACATTTAGAGATAAAAGACAGGGTTTTTTCTCAAATCTTTGTGACTCTTGGCCTGTCCTAGAATTTAAATTCACAACCACTACAATAATGTTTCTAATTTTGAAAACCTTTTAACCCAAGGAAGGGAACTGGACCCACTGTTTATTAAGGTTAGATTTTCAAAGGTGACCAGAAAGTGAAAAACCTTTGATGTCAGTACCAATAAGATGCAGAACATGTCCCCCTTCTTTCTAACTTTTCAGAGCCTCCAGCCCAACAGATGCAGTTCATCATCCAGGAATGAGAATTATTACCTGGTCAATATAGAGATTAAAGTTCAGTCCCCACCTGACAGCCGTATCTACTCTCGTCACTCCTGTGACTTCATGTGTTTCGTTTTCGCTTCTGATAACATCATGCAAAAGAAATTACTCATTTTTTTACTTCCTTGTATAGCATCTGCACCTTAGTAAAGGGAAAAATTATCTATAGATACCTCTTTCACCTCCTCAGATGAGACACTGGGTATACCTTTTTCCTTAGCTGTCATGCGTGAGTTCAGTCCACAGAGACTTCCTTGTGGCCTTTGAGCACCTAGTATGTCACAGGGGGCATCTTCTGCAGAATTAATTATCTAACATTAGGAAAAAGCTGATAGTGAGGGCTTCCTATGCTCTGTAAGGCAAGTTAGTCTCTTCGTGGTTTTATTCCCTATTACTAATATGAAGATGGGGGTTTTTTTCCCTCTCCAAGGAGAACAGTGCCCTAAAAAGATTTGGGAATGATCTAGTAAAATTTCATATAATATTGTGTAGAAACCTGTGTTGCACAATATCAATCAGTTGAAACTGATGGATCAAATTGATGGATTGGCTCAGAGAGAATGAAAACAACCTGTCAGACTCTTTGACTTTGAATGACTATTGAACAGCTCTCAAAAGCAGAAGGAAAAATGAACTGCTCAAAGTGATGGAAAAAATGAGCTCCCAAAACAACTGGAAAATGTTTAAGTATTACTCCTTGGTGTATTTGTGAGCAGCAGAAGCCAGCAAGAAGAAAAACATCAAGGCACTCTTACCATGAATGATAATTCTTACATTCAAAGCTTCCATTTAATTGAAGTATAGAAGGCTCAGCACTTTACTATAGTAAAGTGCTTTGGGGAACATGGTATTCTATGGAAAATGGACGTGTGACAGATAAATATTTGGACATGTGACAGATAAATATTTGAAAAGAAATAACAGTAAACATTTTTAAAAACCCCAAAACCTAAAGAAAGAAATTCTATTTTGATTAATTTAGCCTGTAAGTCTGGAAAAAAAATTGAGGCTCTGAGAAGTGGCCAGATGCAGAGATGAGGAAAAGCATCATAGAAATTACAGTGGTAGTGTGAATTAATTTTGGGAAAGCAGTTGGAATTTTGCAGCAGGGATAGCATCCTGTGTACATGAAAGCCTGTGAAGACAGCATGAGCTCCAGCAGTATGAAAATGATGGAGAGTTGAAACCATGGGAGAGATGAAGCAAAAAGGTGCACAGAGTTTCAAGTTGGAGTTCTCAAAACCCATGGCTCACTGAACCACTTATGTCATGAATACAATATTTTGGCAGGGTAGGCAATACTGAAACATTACAACCTGGACAGAAAGGATGACAAAATGCCACTGGTTCAATGGAAGTTACTAGAACAGCAGCATGTAATTTTACTACAGGAAATCCCCAGATTGTCATTCTGAGAGTAAATGGATTATTCCTTAGTGTTACCTTTTTTGCAGATGCACTGAACATCTGTACCAGAAAGAGGATTATTAATACTAAAAGAGACAAGACATGATCAGTCTTCCAGTGGTGAGCTAAAAAGCAGGCATTTGAATGGAAAGTATGGACAAATAAGAAAGAAACAGGGAAAAAAATACTGGTTTAGAAATACATCAAGCACTTCATGATGTCACATTGTTGATGAGAGAGAATAAATCAGAGGTTTGCAACATCTTTGTGGGAACATTTTGGCAAAGTTCAAAACTGAATTTAGAGATTCAACTTACCACAGTTTGGAAAAGCAGATTTCTTTGCCTATTGACAAAACAAAGTGAAGGAACTGAGGAAGTTTAATACTTTGAAAGGAGAGTACGAATAAAAGGTTCAAAGAATTCATTACATTTTCTTGTTAGTGCTAAAAGAAGTCAAACCCTTTGCCCAAAAATATACTCAAAAGAACTAAATAAATATGTAAAAAGGAAACATTTTCCACTACCTACAAGGACAGAAATTCTGGAAGAGATGGCTTATGCCAAATATTTTCCTACTCTTGATGCCTCAGCAGGCTTCTGGCAGCATTTCTTAGACAAACAGAGGGTATGTTTATGCACCTCCAACATCTCCTTTGGGAGACACAGTTTCCCCCAATTGCCACTGGGTTATAGTTAGCACCATAGTTGTTTCACCAGAAAATACAACCATTTTTCTCTGATGAGGGACATGCTAAGACCTAAACAGATGACACTGTGAAGTGGGAAACACAGTAAAAGGCTAAGACCAGTGTGTTTCAAATAACAGAAGTTCTGGACCTTTACCTAAATGAGATAAAAATAAATGTGAACACCACATAGTGGTGTTTCTTAGAATGTTTCTTAGAAAAGAAAGGAAGGATGTTTCTTAGAAAAGGAAGGAAGAAAGAAGGAAGAAAATGGACAGAAAAGAAGAAATGAGAAAAAAAAAGAGAAAGAGAAAAGAGAGAAACAGAAGGAAAGACAAAATTATTCTTTGGAATATAAGTAGGAAGGAATATAAGGAATATAATTAACAGTACTAACCCTAGCAGATTCTATAAAATATCTGTATTTTTGTCTTGCAAAAATTATTGAATGAAAATGAGATGCAAAACTTAATAAAGTGTTTTGATGAGTTAATTAAAGAAGTCTTATCCTAAGACTGTGTGAAAATCTCTCCTAAAAGTACTCTCAAAACATCTAACCAGTCTCCAGAGAGACAAAGAAACTTGGTATCACCAAGCAGACGAAAAGACTACGCTCTATAATATATCATGCCATATTTATATGTGCATACATAATGTACACAAAATGGATTTTTACATATACACTGTAAAGTACATAATTAAAGTTAATGGAATTTCTCTAATTATATTATATTTAAGAAAACTATTGTCGCTGTTGCCAAAACAGGCATGGCAAAAGTAGCTCCTCACTAGAAGACACAAGTGTAGGAAGGAGTGAATTCAGGTGAGTGACTTGATGCAGATTTCTCTGTGCAGTTGCAGAAAAATGTGAAGTCTGAAGACAGAGTTTCATAAAATAAATTGTTCTCTTAAGAAACAAATCTGGATTCTGAATGTCAGGAGAACTACAACTAAGTTTTCAAAAAATAAAGTGTAAATGCACAATGTGGTTTAGAAACAAAATTTAAACCCAAATCAGCTTAATAGGCTGAGTTAAAGTTTGAGTGTTAAATGGGTTTTTTTGTTCAATTCTATACATTTAACAATTCTGCCATTGCTGAGGCTTTCACGGCATGTCAGAGATTTTGCACATACAAAATATACACACACAAATTATCTCTCTGTATAAAATTAATTCAGCATGTCAGAAGTCCTACTTCCTACATTTCTTGAGACCATTGATTCAGTCCATACACAGTATGTCTGATGAATGCACAGAGCAATGGTCTTTGTGACCCAGAAGAATTGTAATGAATAGGAGAGAAATAAACCCCAAGGGAAACAAGTGATGCTCAATACAATTTCTCCCCACACTCTGATAAATGCCCAGCCCATCTCTGAGTAGTAATTGGCAACTTCCCCCAGTTTATGGACCAGGCATGATGTTCCTTGGTATGGAATATCCCCTTGGCCACTTTGGGACAGCTGTCCTGGCCATGCTCCCTCACAGGTTCTTGTGCACCTCCTCACTGGCAGAGCATGGGAAACTGAAAAGACCTTGACTTTGGGTAAAGACTACTCAGCAACAAGCGAAACACAAGTGAGTTGTTGACATTATTCTCATGCTAAATCCAAACTATGGCACTGCACCAACTACTAAGGAAGTAAATTAACTCTATGCCAGCCAAAACCAGGACGCTAGGTAATACATAAAACTGTCACAGAAGACTGGTGCACTCACTACCTGCATGCTTATGGGCTGAGTCATAAGTTTAGTAACCATTTTATAGTCATGCAACATGATATTAATACACTCAGGTGCAACTTCAGTCTGCATAACCACGTGAAGGATGTGAGGTGACAGGCAAAATAGGGAAATAGGTAATTGAATTCTGGCCACTCCAGAGCTCTATTTATCTGCAGTACTACAGTGGACAAGTAAATAGATTTTAGTAAATAGACAGAGCCTTTACATTTGCATGCAGAAATGAATCAAATGGTATGAACAAAATGCTATCTTTGTGCAGTCTCTTTGGTACAATCATACTATAAGAAAAATTCATTTTTACATATCAAGCACATATTGGGGCAGCTGTGAACACAAAAGTAAATAAAGACATGTTGCTTTTTGGAAGTAAAAAATAAAAATCTGTTATTGATTTATTGTATCTGTGATTGGTAGAAGCCAAGGACAGAAACCAGAATGGTAAAATCAAAGAAAACCTTTCTTCCTGGTGTCTCCAAAACCGATGAATCCATGAAAGGAATTTTTGCAAGAAATGTCTATGAAATGGCATACTTTTGATAATGTCATCAGATAAAATCCTGATTACAATAAAGATGCCTGCCTTACTGAAAAATACAGGCCGTCATACATCAATGGTTGCCATTTGGCTGAGCTGATATTAGGAGTTGCATGATCTCAGTGCACCCTGGGAAATGTAATCCAGCTATTAAGTCCAAGAGAGAAAGGGTACGAAGAAATATGAGTCTTTAAAGATAACTACCATGATGTATGGTAAAATACTAACATTGTAGGGTTACAGAAATTACTGCTTAGCTAAGCCAAAATTTGATTTTTGATTCAACAAGCTAAGGAAAAATATTTAAATATGTGAAATGTCAAAACATTTCCATTTGATCAGATATATGAAAATTAAATTTACTGAACAAAATGTTCTTAAATATTTCCGTAGTCAATTTTTTTCCTGCAGTTAACTTTGATAAATATGAATAGAGAAAGTATTCAAACTACTAGAATTTCTCATTGCATAAACCCTTGGGTTTTTTTGCCAACACACATAACCCTAAAAAGGGGGGTTTGTTTGCATTTAATCAAGTTTATCTTCTTCACAGGTTTATTTTCTTCATTCAGATGAATTCATCATCTTGTTTTCATATTTTTGCTGTTATTAGCAAGCAAAAATTGAACCTAAAAATAAGGAAACAAAAGGATTATACACAGCTTGCTTTCAACATAGGCACGACTTGTTTTACCTGAATATTGTAAGTCAAAGTAAAATATTTTTAAGAGGCATATGACAAATTTTGTTCCAAAGAAAAAAAATTCAATCTCCTGCCAGTAGTTGCACAATATTCTTATTTTCTCAAGTACTCATATTTTTGAGCCTCTCAACATCTATACTAAAGCACGCTGCAGTGATAATTTCTTCCATCTCTAACTTATGCATGGTAATCACTATTATGTAGATGTGGTACATTTATTTGAATACATTGTTAAAGTTTCTAGCTGGGAGATTTTGCTCTTAAAACTCTGCTTAAGGAAAAGAGCAGTGAACTGGACGAGTGACTTATGTCCAGCTCAGTCTTCTGCCTTCAGATAAGTTGGGGACAGCATGCCAGTGTTTGAGGTTCCACGTCCTACCACAGTCCTTTGATGTGCCGTCCCAGTGGAGGTAGGCATGGGGACCCGCTTTTGTGGCAGCAAAGACACAAGAGCTGTTGATGTGTTACAAACTGTGGATGCACCTGAGAATAATCACACAGGAATTAGAACCTCTCCCCTCAAAAGGTGGCAGGACCAGAAGCACAACTCAAGTGTGTCTACACCAATGCACGTGGCATGGGGTGTCAAACAGGAGGAGCTGGAAACTGTCGTGGAGCAGGGATTCTGTGATATAGAATGGCCATTATGGGAGCATGGTGGGATGACTTGAATTACTGGACCACCATAGTGGAGGGCTCTAAACTTCTCAGAAGGGGCAGGTAAGGAAGAAGAGGTGCTTGGATAGCCCTGTGTTTTAGGAGTGTTTGGATTCATCATGAAATCATAGAGTTCACAAAACGATAGTTTTCGGTTCTCAGAGGAGGAAGGATGGGGAGCTAGCAGGAATACTCACTGAGCCATTGTCAATGATTTATGAACAGTCCTGACTACCTGGAGCATCCCCAGTTTACTGGAGGTTAGCTCAATGATCTTAGAGGTTTTTTCCAACCTAAATGTTTCTGTGACTATCAGTAACCAAAGCAGGGCAATGGTGTGGAGCGCAGTGAGGATCTGGGACTCTTACCTTTGGACCTTTGGCAATTTGCTCTGAGCTTTCTAAAGTGTTTGACTCAGCTGCTTGCTACAGACTATATAAATGGAGGTCCAAGTCAGAAGGCTCACTCTCCCTCTGAGGCAGCAGGGAAGACTTGACGAGGGAAGAAAAAAGAGGAAAAGAAAGAGCAGCAAGAGGGATCAGGGCTCACCATGGGCCCTGTGCAGCTCTTGCTGCTCTCCCTGCTGCTCAGCAGTGGTGTTCTCACACGTAAGTACTCTCTTTTATGTCAGTGCTCTTTTTACTGCTTTATTTGTGAGCCCATTAAAACAACAATATTGAAAAAAAATCAAAAGGACCATGGCTTATAGAATTAGAAGGGTTCAGTGTGGCAAAGATATAATTTCTTCCCTTCATAGGAATGGGCAGTCATAGGAGGATCCCAGTGTAGAAAAGTCATGGATGTTGCCTGATGGCTTTTGGACAGATTTAATGTATTTTGCAACCTGTAAGACATTCACTGTTTTTCTGTAGCATTGTCCTTTTAAACCCTTATGGAGCTACTGTAGCCTGGAGATACCATGCAGACTTGGCCCTGCTGTCACTAACCTATTTTGCAGCAAATGTGAAGAAAGAGAGCAGTAAAGCAAATTGTATTTGACAGGCAATTTAAATGCAATTTTGTATTGAAGGGACACAGTCATCAGTAAAAGAAGTAGGTCAGTAGAAGGTTTTTCCCCTAAGATCAGAAAAGACAACTGGGATCAATATGATGCTATGGATTGTGAGCTATCCTTGCTTCCCAAGAAGTGGCTTTTTTGAATACAGCTCTGTAGTGTTACCTAAGGCTCCAGCGAGCTTAGGGAGAAAAGTGAGTCTAGAGATAATTATGTAGGCCTGGTTTTATATGAAGATCTAATTCATCATATTTACATCTTTGTTGAACTAATATTCTCTTCCTGACTGATGTTACACAAATGTATTTCTATACAATAACTTTGTTTCTTATTGTTATAATAATGTTATTAATTTTATTTTAATAGCAATAGTAGTATTTCTGATGGTATTGTTGTTACTGTGACTGATGTTACAGTCTATTTCTATAGAGTGGTCTAGTTACAATTTCCAGAATGTAAACTTGGAAAGAGTGCAGACAACATTGTGAAAAATGTTGGCCTTCCTGTGTCATATCCCAAAGAATGTCATAGCATCCAATAAATGCAAAAAATTTAGTACATTATGTTTAATTTAATTTTATTTTATTTTATTTAAATAGAGTCATATGGATCATATCTAAGACTGATTGGAGCAAATGACTCTTCTTAACTTGCATAAGCTTCCAACCAGTGTTCTTTTCCTCCAAGGAATGAACTCTCAATATTCAGAAAGGATTTATTGGCAGAGAATTTTAGTATTAACCTTCAAAGTTGTCCTTTTTTAAACATAGGAAAACCAGAGTATAGTCATTCATCCATTTTGCAGTATTTCTGTGCGGTCAAATAGACTAAAATTTAAAAGCAAAATGTGTTTTATGGTAATTTTCGTCTCTTTTGTTTTGCGCACTTTTTTGTAAACAGATTTTCCAAATTTTCATGTTGTTTGTTTGGGTTTTTTACAGAAGAAGAATTATCTGAGAGTGGAAATCCAGGGTGTTCAAGTAAGTGGTTTCTTGCATTTCCTTTTGTTATCTTATGTCACTATTTTAACTGAATACATCTTTCAAAGCCTGAGTTTTCCTAATATTTTCTTCTGAAATAACTTAAATGAAAGTGATGGTAATATTCTTAAGTCCTTCTTGCCATTTATTTAAGTATTCAATTATCCATTAGGCTTGGTTCAAATAATTTTAAAACGTTCCTAAGATTGGACAAGCTGAGGTCAAGTTTCTGAACTTCCTTAAAGTTCCCATTAAGAAACTATTTTCCATTGGGTTTTGGGGGTTGTTTGGTTGTTCTTTGTTTTTTTAATTTATTTAGTTGTCAGATGCAAATTCCTTAATCTAGAAATCCCTGTTTACCAAATGTGAAGCTTTAACAGTGAGGTTATGTACACTGCACTTCAGTGTGGACTGAATCTCACATTTTATTTACCCTTCACAGCTGCTGCTAAGCCTACAGAATTGCACTTAGATATCTAACTCAATACCTGTAGAATAAATCATCAACTCTGTCAGCAAGGACAGCAATTTCTTTAAACAAGCCAAAAGTCAGGAAATGATGACTTTATGCACTATCTTTGTAATGAACTCTGACTGGCCCTGACTGCTCGGTTAGATACATAATGTTCCACCACAGGGTCAAAGTACTGAATGAATTACTTTGTTCTTAGTCTTCAGGGTTTTGTTTTTCCTTTGTTGGGTGCTTTAGCACCATCTCCAGGCAATTTGGTTTACTTCAGATGTCTGAACCACGTCAAAGACTGCTGGGCTTCATTGCCAATTTCTTGTTTATTTTTTGATACAATCACTTATTTGGATTTTTAAGCTTATCATTTCTCTATTCATTTTTCATTGATTTCTGTTTAAAAGCATGATATGAAGCAAAAATTTTCACTTTAGCAATGTAGATACTGGTGTTGCAAATTTTTCTGAGTACAGTTATAGACCAGGATAGCCAAAAGTAACAAGGTTAGTGATGAATCTTTTAATAGGAACTAATTTTAGGGTTAAATAGATAATTTAATTAAGTTTTCAAATGTTTTTAAGATTCTGATTAATGTATGACAATAATTCTGTTTAGCAATTTCATGAAAATAATCTCAGCTAAAACATTATTGAAGTATGTAAAAGTGATAAAAGTTATAAAAGTGATAGTGCAGTGGGGAAATAAGAGATTTATAGTACTAATTTGTTGTCCTCCCTGTGTATGGAATGGTGTGACATAAAGGGCAATGTTAACATTTCTATTGGCTTCTGACGTGACACAGCTTTGACAAAAGAAAAGTAAACTACATTCCTGCAGGCATAGGCAGGCAAAGTCATACAGATTTGATGGTGGGCATGTGGGTTTACACCAGGATTACCTATCTTTGATTTTCCTATAAATATAGATCAGGGCTGTATATGGTCAGGCAGTCACAAATAAGCACAGAGGAGCAATTTAGGAAATTGCCTTTCACTCAGGATCACAACAGAATCACTCCAGTGAGTTGTTCAGTCTAAACCAAAGGAACAGTAATTCCTGCTTCAGATTGATCTAAAATGCTCCAACACAGACACTTCAGGTGCCGGATCATCATCTTTAGTTTAAAACAATGCCTGCAGTTTTAGTGGGAGTGAATTGTGATTGAGGATATTGTTTGGCTTATGTTACTCATTCCAGACACTAAAGAAATATCTTATATCCCTGTCTTTGACACGGAGACTATTTTTTTCTCTGTATTTCTATTACCACATTCATTCCTGCTTGCAGGGTTTAAAATTACAGATGATTGGGTCTGAGAGCAACTGGGAGAGGTTAAATACAGGTGAAATTCATTATTTTGAGGAAGCCTATTAGGTTTTGGGGTTTGCTTTGACAGAAAGAGAAACACCTCTGGAAACAGACTATCCTGCCATAGTCTTAGTCATAATTTAGTGCTTTTCCCTTGCTTTGGATGTTCTTCGTGTAACTAAAGCTTATCTCCATTAAAAATAATCTACCCTAGTAAAATTTTCTGATTTAATATGTGAATTAGATTAAATCATATTTCAGAGAGTCTGGGGCAGAAAAATCCTCCATAAATTCAGGTGAAATTGTATTGAGGAATGGTAGTTTTGGTGTTCTGTCTATTTCTATGTTGTTTTGCCTTCAGTCTCAGTCATGTGACTGGTAATTTGCTCCTTTTATTTGCATGATGGAAATATATTTTATGATGGAAAAATCTGAGCTGAAAGGAATCTTTTTGTTACCAATTTGAAAATTACAATTTGATTGGCTCAATTTAGAAGCCATAGGGTAGTTCTTAGAACAGTTTCACACTTCAAGTTTTCTTCTCTTTTTCTCATTTGCTTTTTGGGGATGATTTGAAGGACAGGTGGGGTCACACTGGCGGATCCCATCTGAGCAGTGGACCCCAAAACTTATGCTGCTCCCACAAGTTTTGTCCTGTGCTTCAGAAAGTATCCAACTGACATGGAGGCATCACTTCTCTGTCTGAAAGATATTCTGTAAAAGGAAATAATGGGTCTTCAGGCTTCCTTTTTCTGGCATTCGTTTTAGTTAAACAGCACTAAGCACACACTGTAAGGATTACATATGTATATCCTACCCAGCTCATAAAACCTCTCTCATTTTCCCAATTGCAGAGGATGCAACCAGATTTAAACCCCTCAGAAAATATGTTTACTCATATGAGGCAGAGACATCAAGTGGGATCACAGGAACAGCAGATTCTCGAAGCGGTTCAAAGATCACTTGCAAGGTAGGCAAAGAGGAGTAAATACAATTGGGGACTGTGCACTTAACAACATGGGAGCTGGCAGCTGGGGAGCATCCTTCAATAATTTTCCAAACAAGATCATCCTTTTGAAGGGCACATATTGAGAATCACAAAGACTAAGCCTTCCCTGTTCTAGGCAGAGGACACTGAGGATGGCAGAAGTCCTTCATGCCTCTGTGCTCGTGCATTTCAATCCCAGTCTGGCTGTACTTTTACATGAGAAAGGGGCAAGACCTGGTACTTCAGTTTTCCTTAGCTCCCAGGCTCAGTCTACCAATGTCCACCAAACATTCTAGAAGTTGAATTAAAATAACTCATTGATGCCATGAAGATCACATGAGAGCCTGCTGATGATAACTCAAGACATCACCAGGCCTGTAGGAGTAAAAGGTCCCATGGGCCATTTAACTACCCAATGTCACCTTGCCTTACCCAAAACTTTCTCATCATGATGTTGGTTTTGAGGGTTTTTTTCCTGAAATGAGTAACTGGGAAAAATATTTTTTATTTAGCACATACTGTTCTGATAGAGTCTAAACACATTGATCAATGTAATGACTCAAGTTTTCATACAGTCCTAATACTCAAAATTCTCAGAAAATAAGTTGCTCATTTAATATGATCCATGCTATTATCCAAGCAAGTACTTGCTCTCTTATCTCCTCTGTGGAGTTACCTTAGCAATTTAGAGCACTTTGGAGTCTCTCCCAACAGCTGGTGGGGTGATCCTGACACTTTACAGAGCCCAAGGAATTTTCAAAGCAGTAGCAGGGTGATCCTGGAAATGTGATAATGCTGAAAAGAATAACATGTAATATTTGTGTTTTCAGGTTGAACTGGAGGTACCCCAGCTATGCCGTTTCATCCTGAGGACAATGCATTGCTCCCTGAGAGAGACATTTGGTGCTGATGCTGAGGGAAAGGCTATTCTGAAAAAGTCCAAGAACTCTGAGGACTTTGCAAGTGCCATGTCCAAGTAAGCAATATCAACTATCGCCAATACTTGGGACCGTAACATGGAACAGGCTGCAATGTGAACAGTCCACCCTGATTATGTTTTTCTAGGCATGGAACACATTTGATGATAAGATGGTAGATTTATAAGCTGGTTCCACAGCAAAAACTTTCCCTGATACACTTTAGGGTTAACATAGTTTTCAATTTCCAGTAGGGAAGGGAATTTTACATACAACATTTTCACCTGGAATGGTTTCTTCTTTTCTGTCATCTACACCAGGAAGTTGTTGGGTAGTCCTCCAAAAGATTATTGCAAGTGTAATAATTGTTCCTTCTTGTAAGCACATTCTCAAATGGCTGCACTCAGCTGGTTTAACATAATTTTCCTTTGCTAACAGACTGTGCAATAGAAAGGCATTTGAGACTGAAGTCCAGATTTCCAATCCCAATCTCTAATGGCCTGTTTAGCTAATCTTTTCCTTACTTATCTGCTTTTGCTACTAATTTCTTCTACTCCCTCCACCCATCAAGTTCTCTAGTGCTTGTCAGTGCATATTTTAGTCGTGCACCTCCATGCTTCTTTCAGTGCCTCAGTAGTCATCGTCTCACAAGCCATAGATCTCAAACAATTTGAGACAGTGTTAAAATATGTTTTACAGAAAACAATTAAGGTTTTATTTAAAGACTCTCTGACTAGTAGAGAATCCTTCCCATCATTTTCTAGCCTATTGCAGTAGTTAATAATTACCTCATTCTAAAAACTTATTTATCTCCTCTCCGAATTTATGCAATTCCAACTTTCAGCCATTGCTCTTGGTATTTGCTTGCCCTTAGATGACATAATCTGGTGAAATCAAAATGTCCTTGGTTAGAATTTTGCTGCTTTAATAGTAGTACTTTCTGTTAGTAACAGCAGTGAATTGTAAATAATGATAGACCAAGATAAACATGATGCTTTATCTCTAGCCCAGCAGATTATTGATAACACCTTCTTCACTGTGTAGCTTTAATATGATTTCATATTAATGTTTTTCTGGGGTGCAGGAATGAGCTAAAATTCAGCATTCAGGATGGAACAAAAGTCAAGCTGTATCCAGAGAAGGATGAGCCCCTGAATGTACTGAATCTCAAGAGAGGCATCATCTCAGCTCTCCTTGTGCCAACAGAAACGGTGGAAAACATAAAAACAATTCCAATGGTAGGTCTTTTGAAAGGATTCACTTTATTGTGTTAACCAATGGAAAAAATTGTCTCTCACCTAGACAGTTATTGCTGAACATCATTTTCAAAAAGCCTGGACATTCAGATCAGAAAGTGTGCCTTTCAAGTAGATCAGAAAATGTCTGATAATGTAAGCAAAGGCACTGACTTCTTTCTTCTTTCCAGGATACTGTGTATGGAAAGTGTGACAGTGAAGTTGAATTCAAATCCAGAAAAGGGAATGTTGCAGAAGATATTTCAATTACCAGGTACCTGAAAGGCTGTGACAACTTCAGTCCCATCAGAGATCATGTCAGCCCTTTGGCCATTGTAAAAGGACTAGTAAGTATGCCATTAAAAATTATAGAATGTAACATTTTTCACACCAGCACTTAAAATTATAAACAACCACTACATGACTGCATTTTATATTTATTTTTTGAAAACATAGTTTTTCTGCACCCTTCCATTAGATTAGATTGCAGTATTGTTGACTGTCAATAGAGAAAAACAGGTGCAGAGCAAGAGTGCAATTGCCTTCTTTCATGTTCTTCTCTATTTTAAAGGAGGGCTTTTCATACATGGAGTTAGTACTATTGGTTATTCAGTAACCTATCAGACCATAGCCAAATTTTGAGTTTTGTGGGCCAAAATTTTCATAATTGCAATTTTATCTAAAACATCCTCTAAAGTGTATGTGAAGTCCACGAGGAGAGGGCTGTAGATGCCCTGAAGTAAGTGGTTTGACAAAATGTTCAGTCTACCTGTTAATCCACAATTATCAGATGCAGTTGCTTGCATGAATATTGTCAGATTTCTTTCTGATATGATGACATCTGTGCTTTTGGGTGCTTTAACTGAAAAAAAAAGAGAAAAGGTTTCACATAATGCTGAAAGCACATTTTATAATTTCTGCCACTTCTCAGCTTTTTGTAGAAGTCTTTAAAATTTGTGTCATGAGACTGAAATCAACGAGAACATCACAGTTGTTACAAGAGGACTGAACTATTCCAAAAATTACAAACTGGTTTTATAAAGGAGTCTTTGTTGTAGGCAGCAGGGGATCAATCATGAAGTAACTACTAACTCAAACACCTCAGAAAGGCCTGAGGGAACATTTCTGTGGGATTTTTGCCTGAGAAGAGACTTAAGTCCAAAGATTGTTACTGGCACAATTTTGTCTCTGTGTAAGAATGATTCTAGTTGTGCACCTTCATTTCCAATATGTAACTGTTAATCTTACAGTAAAACTGTGTCAGCCTTTAAAACTATGATTGTTTCCTATTCTATCAGTCAGCTGACTGCCAAACCATTTATTTTACAGAACAGCCCATTATCTGCCCTTCTGAGGAGCACTCAGTTCTGTCATTACAATATTGATGCAAAGAAAAGGCACATAAGAGATGCTGTCTGCAGTGAGAAACACCTGTTTCTGCCTTCCTCATACAAGTAGGTTGCTCACTATTTACCCTTTATTCATAAATATCCATTTTAAATGGTGATATATCACATTCTGCCCTGACAATCCCTAAATAGACATTTTGTTTTTAAAAAGGCAGGAGGCCTGTCAAGACCTCGTAAAGGCACTTGGAGTCAACCAAAGCACTGAATTTTTCTTTCTTTCTTTCTTAGAAATCGCTATGGTGTCATGACAGAGGTCAACCAGACCCTCAAGCTTGAAGATACCCCAAAGATCACTAACAAAAATTTTGATGGAGGTATAGCTGCAATTCTCAATATTATAAATACAGAGACAAAATATAAATACAGGGACATTTTTTTTAGTGACTTTTTTATAGTGATTTAATTAAAGATGAGGGGACCAAATAAATTCATCATTTTAAATGAAATTTTATCAACTTTGTAAGGAAAAGTTTGAATATAAAATGGGAACACCTGAGAAATTTATAAACACCACTAATTTTAAATAATCTTTGTGTTTTCATTTTAATTTTAAAATTATTCTTTATAATTAAAAATGTATAATTTGCTTGAAAAGTAATTTTAATCTTATTGGAAATTAGTTTAATGAAACCTTTTCAGCTACCCATAATTTCTTATGCATCTTTTAGCTTCTGTGCCAAATGTAAACAATCCATTATTAATAAATATTTTGTTCTGAAACATACTTTTCTGACCTGCAGTTGTTAATTTCAGTCATAAAATATTTCATATAATATATATTTATTAAAAGTTGAAAAGGCAAGCTATGCTAATATGAGATGTGTTAAGGAATAATCTTCATGAAAATATAAAAGAACGTATGCATATATTCAACTTTTGGGACAATTATATTAAATTCCATGCCATTATTTTTGTAAACTGTTCAGCTGTTAAACTTCAACTATTATATAAAATAGTGCATAGGCTTGATATTTATACTGAATGTATAACAGAAGATAAAATTTAACATCTCTCCCTGATAAAGGCATAAAGAATGCATTTTTTTCCAATTTCTAGATGCCCTGGAAGAGAAGGGGCTTGCACTGGAAAGTACAGATGTCAAATTGCCCAGGCAGGGTGATGCTGTTCTGAAAACCCTGCAGGAAATGCAGAAACTTACAGCTTCCCTGGAGAATCAGCAGAGAGCAAAACTCTTTTACAGATTTGTTTCTGGGCTGAGAAGTTTGCACAACAGCACTCTTGGCTCTCTTGTTCCAAAGATGATGGAAACCTCAAGGTATGTTTCAGCAGTTCACAGTGCAGACACACCACACATCAATGCCATGGCAAGACTATGCTTGATAATTTGCTGCAATTGGTTTTAAATTAGAGGTGTATTAGAGGTAAAGAGTGACTTTCAGAAAAGTAAATGTTATGAGAACTATACAGAGAGGGAAATAAGGAAGGGAATGTCAAGACAACTCTGTGCCTGAGGACACAATCCTTTGGATGCGTTTTTATAGCCAAATATCTTTCATGCAGCTTTGCTCAAGGACAATGGCTGTAGTTCCAAACTCACAAGTGTGACTTATAGAAAGAGCACAGTTTTGAGTGTGAGACTTCTGCAGACATGGAAGAGTGCTATTGTTTGGTCTGATCCTGCCCTCCACTCCACACTCTTACTCTTTTGTCTGAGCTGGACTTGAGCCAGTTTACATATACTTTATGTCCTCCATTTGTAAAGGAACTAGAGCCTCAGTCTGGGTCAATGTATTACATGATAATACTTAAAGTTGTGGAAAAGTCTGTTGTGGAGGAAAAGAAAGATATGTCCATGTAATTATCATATCATTAATACTTACTTGTTGTAATTTATTTGGGTTATTAGTATAACTTGTAAAACTAAGAAGCTTCTTTTTTTGGTAAGAAATTGCATAATTTGCTTCCCATCACACATAAGCTTACATTATTTATATTAAAATACCTGAATAGACCTGCCATATGTTTGTTTCAAACAGTCAACATGCAGCTGTAACTGCAAACTGGGAATTAATGAATAAAAAGTCATCTCTTCTCCTTCCAGCTCCATCACCGTCCAGGCCCTGGCCCAGTGTGGGACTCCAGAGTGCTACAGTGCAATCCTTCAAATCCTGAGAACTGGAAACGTGAATCCACTCGTGGCAGACCTGGTCACATACACTCTGGGGCTGTTGCCTTCTCCAACTCCACAAAGAATACGGGAAATTCTTAACATGGCCCAGTATCAGCCCAGTAGAGCTTCATTTTATGGCTTGAGTCATTCTGTTACTAAGTAAGTAATGATGGCATGCAATTGTACAAAGTTACAGTGCTTAGAGTAAACCCTAAGAGTGTTCACTTATGGAGGATATTTTTATTTTCATGTTTTTGCTCTTTAGGGGTAAAATATAGACATTTCCCAATTTTCTCCCCTGTTTCTGATGTGTTTATCTATTTCTTTAGGTTCTACAATGAGAAGAAGATTGTGACGGAGGAAATAGCAGATGTTGCAGACTTCATGGTATCACTGCTTGGCACTGATTGTTCTGGGGAAGATGAACTCACATATCTCACACTCCGGGTATTTTTATTTTCTTCTTTCCTTATGCAGGCTATTATTATAATACTAATACTATATTATATTTTATCATATTATCACATATATTACTCTACTTCTCTTGATGGAGAGGAAGTTTTTATCATCTTTCTCTCTTTTCATCACTGCCAGGCTATTGGAAACATGGGTGCAGTAATGGAGAAAGCTAAACCCAGTGTGAAATCGGCTCTGAAGACATGTATCAGAAATGAAGATGCATCACTTTCAGTTCAGAAAGCAGCCATCCAGGCATTCAGGAAAATGACAATTACTGAAGAGGTAAATTGGTCACAAGAACTCAGTTTACCTTGACTGTTCACAGGAGTTACTGAATATGCAAAACTATTCCCATTGTTTCAATTCTGCTATCTCCCTTTTAACTGTGTCCAGATTTTCAGAACCCCTTTAGTAAGTTTCCATACACATATGTGGGAAACCTCCTGACTTAGTGGGTGTTGCTCTGTTGAGATGCAGTTATTTTGTACAGATAGTCTCAATTTAAATGGGAACATCAGATCTGTTCCTTTTAGTGTCTTAAATGGAGTTCTGCTTATTTAAAGGTGGTGTTAACTAATGAATTACCCCAGATTTAAATGTATTTAACTAAGAAAAAATCATGTCCCTATTTTATAGTGGCATTTTGTTGTCATTGTTAACAATACTGGGTAGATGTGTGTTTACAATTCAGTGACATTACAGCATCCCTTACAGAATAGGTATCATTATACAGAGCATTTCTGCTCAGTATGGTGAGATAGTTTCAATATTAAAAAATTTCTTCTTTAAAAGATATGCTCTTGTTTCCAGACAAGGGTTAAAAAGTCTGGGAGACTGGAAACACCTGAAAATGATATCTTCAGGTTTAGTTTAATACATTTAAATTTTTGAATTATTACTTAGTTTTAAACTATGTTTTTAATTTTCCTGCAGCAGTAAATTTTGTTCAGCTTCTTTTCCTAATTTGAATGATCTTTTTTTCAAATTTTGAGAATTTGTCTGCACATATGATTCCCAACAATCAAAAATCAGAATTATTAAGTAAAAATGTAACCTGTATGTATAAGAGAAAAAAATAAAGGATAAAAAAAAAAGCAAACCAAAAAAAGATAAAGGGAAGAAAAGAGAGGAAAATATAAATTAAAAATAGAAGAAAATAAAGGATAAGAGAGACTATTTACAAGATCATTTAGTGACAGGACAAGGGGAAATGGGTTCAAATTAAAAGAGAGTAGATTAGTAGATTAGACATTAGGAATAAATTCTTTACTGTGAGGGTGGGGGGGCCGTGGAACAGGTTGCTCAGAGAAGCTGTGGATGACCCATCCCTGAAAGTGTCCAAGGCCAGGTTAGAGGAGGCTTTGAGCAGCCTGGTCTAGTGAAAGGTGTCCCTGCCCATGGCAGAGGAATTGGAACTGGATGGTCTTTAAGGTCCCTTCCAAGACAAACGATTCCGTGAAAATCAGTTTTAATAAAGCCGTAACTTCTATGATGTTTTCTAGCAAAAGGAGGTTTAGCAAAATAACTTCAAAGAAACTGCTGTGATGGGCAGTAGAAATAAGGTACAAAAATAGGTATGCAGTCACTAAAGACTTGGGCTGAATGATCCTTATGGGTCCCTTCCAATTAAGAATATTCTGTGATTATTTCACCCTCTATCTTCCCAAAGGGTTTAGCAACATCATTCATGAGCCAGTTCATCAATGCAAACCTTTCTCTATTTATATAGGATCGTTCTGCACTTCTCAAAGCATTCCAAGAAACGGATGCCCCCACAGAAAAACGTCTTGCATCCTATCTCCTGGTGATGAAAAATCCTTCCCCAAGTGATCTTGCAAAGATTTTGAGAGTCCTCACAAAGGAGAAGAGCGAGCAAGTGAAAAGCTTTGTTGCCTCACACATTGCCAACATCCTGGACTCTGAAGAACTGGGCATAGAAGAGTAAGTGAAATTTAAGTGTATATTTGTCTTATTGGAAGAAAAAAGTTTGGACCATATTTGCAGTAGTAGTTATCTAGCAGTGGAGTTTTTGATTTTTTTTTCTGTTTATTTGAGCAAGCACATCAGCTGAGAAAACTGGCTTTGTCAAAACAGTGCCAGATGATAGTCTTTCCCTTAAGTCTTATGTTTACTGTTAAATATGTGCAGAGAGCTATCCATTAGCAGTCAGTACAGCTGTATGAATGTCTGCAAGTGGAATAAAAAACCCTTAACTAAGACTGAGTGTTTGGAATATATGCAAATCATATTTTAATTGCTATCCTCTTCCGTAGTCTAAAAAGCCGAGTTGAAGAAGCTCTGAAAGGAAATCAGCTCCCAACTGCCAAAGATTTCAGAAAATTCTCACAAAATTATCAGATTTCAAAAAGAGTTTCTGTACCTGGAATTGACCCCATCTCTGCCAAAGTGGAAGGAAATGTGATATTTGATCCAAACAGCTATGTTCCTAAAGAGACCATGCTGAAAACCACCCTGCATGCCTATGGATTCGACCCCAGTGATGTCTTTGAGGTAGAACAATTATCAAAAACATTTGATAGTATTCAGCTGCTTTCTTTCTCATTTCTGTTTTCTTATAACAATTTTCTGTGGATAATGTATTTTTTTACAAGCCTTGGGAGAAATCTAAAGATCACTGTGACTACAAGGGGACTTTGATTTGGTCTCACTGGGCTTTAGAGCAAGCCATCCATTTTGTGATGTCACTTGCCACTGACTGGATGGATGACCTTGTTGAAGTTATTAAAGGGCTCAGGGTAAAATGAACCCATCTGTAACAAATTGACCTTGTGTTAATGAATCGTTACTGGCACACTGAAGTACTCATAGTAGTCTCTAAGTGAGATACAACCCATGCATGGGTTTTTGTTGAACCTCACCACAGAGCTAAAATTAGTTATAAGATGTAGTGTTCTATATCTTCCCTTAAAAGTCATGGGTTTCTAGGATACACTTAAAATGCATTTTTTGCTCCCCAGAAAGCCTGTTTGTTGTAAAATTCCAAAGAAAAGGGGGCAATTGTCTCAGTTATCCATTGTCCTTTGTGTTCATTTCAGCTTGGCTTGGATGGAAAGGGATTTGAACCAACACTGGAAGCATTGTTTGGAGAGAAGGGATTTTTCCCAGACACTGCAACCAAGGCCTTGTACTGGGTTGATGGCAAAGTTCCAGAGCAGGTTTCCAAGGCACTTTTTGACTATTTTGGTTACTCACAGGATGACAAGCAGGATCAGGTACAGCTTGAAAACATTCTCGGTGCAGCACAGCATTCCTATTTTTACACAGTAATTACAACACTTACTGCTTTACTCTATACCTTCCTTCTCGTCTCTGGTGAGATAAACAGAAATTCTTAATGTTATTTATCAAGAAGTTTTCTTAATTGTATTTGGAGGGGTTTTTGTCTGGAGAGAAATCTTTCAGTGCATGTGCAGAGTAGCTGACATTCACTAACACCTGTTCTAGATATATTAACTTACATACTAATAAAACTGTTTTATTGCTTTCTGACTGAATTTTCAGGATATCATGAAAGGAATATTACTTAACCTTGAAAAACTGGTAAAAGAATTGAGCAGCAAAGAAGCTCCAGAAGGAAGAGCATATCTAAGCATCCTGGGAGAAGAACTTGGGTACATGAAACTCAATGATTTTAAACTGCTGGGAAGCTTGATTTTAAAGAGTGTTAAAACTCTTCAGACTGTTCCTGAAATGGTATGTTTCTGATGCAGCAATGTGCATTATCAACTTTTTTTTTAACTAGATTTTTTTTTAAGATTTAGATTTTATTTAACTATTATGTAAAAATATTTGATACCAGCGTGAAAATAAAATTATTTAAAATAAAATATCCAGGTTTATGTTGAAGGACTCTGAGAAATCTGTGAAGACTCCTCAATAACCAAGTGGAGTCCTCCTGAAGAATTGGTGAGGGGAAGGAAAAAGGGAAAGTTCAGATCATATTGTATTGTTGAGATATCTACTGGAACAATTCCCAAAACTTTAGTACTGGCTATTAAGTAACATGATTACATTTTTTAATTATGTAAATATGTTAATATTAAATATGTTTATATTAAAAATTTCATCCTTGTCACGTTAAAAAAAAAAGATGTAGCACATTTTAGGAATATTTTGTAATATCCTTCTTTCATTGAAGTAAAATAATGTTTTGCCATTGACTTTGAGAAACCAAAATCTTACATGGTATCTAAACCAATTCACTTTTGCATGTGTATGTAAAGGTAGATAACCTGTGTGCATCAAAGCTGGTAAAAGATCTGGTATTGATTTAAAGTTCAGATTTTGCTAACAGTCTTTTAGTATATTTTTTGAAACTATGAATCTGTGGAAATTATATTCTCTACTCCATATGAAATTAACTCTTGGATTATAGAGTTGCAATCATTCCTTGATCAGTTTGAAAAGTACAAAACGCGCCTATTCCCAAGTGTGGATTTGTTAGCTTTCATTTCCTTGTTTGATTCACAGATTGCACAAGCCATCTCAAAAGGTGTTGACAGGGATCTCTTTGTCCACTACATATTCATGGACAATGAGTTTGAGCTTCCAACTGGAGCAGGTTTGCAACTGAAGTTTGCCTTGTCTGGAATAGCAACACCTGGGGCAAGAGTAGCTGTGAAGCTTCATTCAAAAAGCGTAAGTCCCAATAGTTGTCTATATTTTTTCTCCTAATAATAATCTACATTTTCATTTATGGGTAAAACTCTAACACCAGAAACATTTTAAAATTTTCAAAATATGCTCAATATTAAAAAAACCCTAAGTCATTAGAGGTGTTTGGTTAATTTGTGGATGACGTTTAGATTAGATTAAGAAATAATGCATATAATAAACTATGAGACATAATAAAATTTATGAATTTAAAGTATTTCAATCACTCTTTCAGAAATAAAACATTATGATCTGTTTTTTTCTCTCTCTCTTCACTCAAATTACAATGGTAGAAAATCTACAGTATGTGAATTTGCTGTTCAAGCAAAAAAGTTTACCAAACATTTTGTTGCGGCCAATTTAAAGTGAAAAAATTTGATTAGCAGTTAAAAGAAATATTGAAAATTAAGTCAAGTAAAATATGTGTTTGCCTGAGAGGAAACATCTTAAAATTGTAGCAAGGAAAAAGCATATGACAAAAAATTAATTATCCACTTAAAATTTAAAAAAAAAGTTTCTGTTCCTTTTTACATTTCTGATAACTACCTTGCTCTAAGCTAGTCAGTATTTCATAAAAATTTATTAGTAGTTTCAGTTCATTTAAACTTTTAATTTTCTACCATATACAAGATCTAAATAAAAATAAATCCTCAAATTTAGTACTTGTTGCCCTTTAGGAAGCTTTGGAATCTTTTCCAGAATTTTTTATTCTGTCACTTCTTTTTTAATGGCCAAAGCAAAAGCTTGACAATAAGCTGGTTTGTGTTTAGAGAATCTAAACAAATCTTGGATCCATTTCTTTTTTGTCAGACAGTTTGCTCATTGTCTTTGAAAACTGCTATTTTTTTTCTTACAATGGAAAATTGCCTCTTGTCTTCATATTTAAAAACACATGCAAGTAGCTCCATGTATAAAATCTTTCTGAAGCATGAGTATTTTACATTAAAGTAGGTAGGGATCCTTGGCCTTATCATCTTGCTGGTTTTTTTATATTACAGTTACGACTTATATGGGCCATTTGATTATGTGATTTGGGAATCAGATTTTTTGAATAGGAAAATCAATTCTATAAAACTTACCTCTGTCTTATCAGGAGCAGTATGGAGTTCTTTTGTATATCCAGCAAGTGTATTGGGAAAATAAATACCCTATTTTGTTTTTCTTAAATAGATGCAAGCAGATCTCATTGCTAAACCTTCCGTAGCAGTCGAGTTTGTGACACACCTGGGAATAAACATGCCTGAATTTGCTGGAAGTGGTGTGGAGATGAATTCTAATATATTCCATGAATCTGGAATTGAAGCACATGTTAGTGTAAAAGCTGGACAATTCAAATTCAGCATTCCTGCTCCGAAGATTCCAGTAAAACTCCTCAGTATCAGGTAATGAGAACTGAATGAGAACTTTCAAGGCTATTTTCTTCCTTCTCTTCTTGCTTTTTATTGTGGCAGAATTGAAAGGCTAGGGCAGGCATGGAGAAATTTTCAGTTCAGAAAAATCCCAGACACTGTAAAACTGGGATTACTTCTTTTGTAAGACAAGCAAATGTGCCAGATAAGTGACGACTTGGATTTATGGCTCACTAATTATTTGTCACTATTTTTGAAATTTTATACAAGACTTTTACAATTTCCATCATTTTGTTTTCTTCCATATAAAATTGTTATAATAGCAATACATATTTTAAATTGAATTTAAATGAACTACTTACATTAATTTCAGAGAGAGCAAATGTCTCGATACACTAAATTATAATTATCAGTAATAATTCCGACATCATTTAAAGCCAGATGTTACTTCAGTTAGCCCCTACATTATTAAGCGAGTTTTATTCAGAAGTAACTGTGTTAATAGGATGTCTGAGCACCTGTCCTGGGAATAAAAGACTGTTTTTTGTGTTCCAGCAATACTCTGCATTTGGTGTCTCCAGCCAAAACTGAAGAGATTCCAACTCTGATAGAGAACCAAGCAACCTCAACTTCTTGCAAGCCTTTCATTCCTGGTCTAAATTTCTGCACCAAAGTATTGTACCCCAATTCCACTGACACAGAGGCAGTTCCATATTTTCCCTTGACTGGAGAATCCAGGTCAGTCATGTCAACTTAAACTATGTTTATTTTGTGCTAACTACCTTCCCTCTAAATCTCCAGCAGTCTCTCACATCAAGCTTACCTTTAAAAATCTTTCAAAACTTACTGGCAGCAGCAGCTCAGCAAGAGAGCTGTTGAGAGCTGTATGATTTCTTCTGTTTGTGGTCATGGACACAAATGTTATTCACAAGGCGTTTGTTTCCTCCTTCTGTAGATTTGATGTTGAATTAGTGTCCACGGGAGAAGTAAAGGAATACTCTGCAAGTGCAAACTACGAACTGCAGAGAGAGGGAAATGACCAGATAGACACCCTAAAGTTTGCTGTTCAGGCAGAAGGTAAGAATCAAAAAACCCTGTGGGTTTTTGCTCAGTTTTGAACTATCATTTACCAGAAAAGACATTTTTATTAATAAATCTTAATAGTATTCATAACATTGTAAGACAGAATATCATTTTCACACCCAAACACACCAACAATTTAACTACATTTCCTTTCATGTATGCAATCCCAATGCAAGATTTTCATGATGAGAAGCTGATTTTGTATTTTGCATGATTTTAATAAAAGCATGATGTTGGTGAATGGAAGTAAGGAGGAAGAGATATTCAGGGGGTCTATATAAGCAAGAGAAAAATGTTTTTCTTATGAAATATGGAATGAAAGCATACAAAACATCTGTGAGATCATTTAAATAATAAAAGTATTGATGGGTTGGTGGGTCAGCCCTTGGTGTGTTTAGAAGATGAGAAGAAAAAATATCTTCAGTGAGTTGTAATTTTCAGCTGATCCTTTTTTGTTCTTCTTTTAAGAAAAGTCCAGATAGATTCCATAGTTGTGAATAACCAACGTACATTATATTTTCTAGGTGTAAACCAGCATGAGGCCACATTGACCTTCAGGTACAACAGAGACAAAAAGATTTTGACCAGTGATGTTCAGATTCCAGATGTTGATGTTGACTTTGGTACAAACTTCAGAATCACTGATGAATCCATTTCTGGGAAGAAAGCACACACCTTTGTCTTAGATGTCAACAACAAGAAGATTACAGAAGTTACTCTTACTGGCCAGATAAGGTAACTCAGGAAAACATTTAGAACTTAACAGCTACCTTTGAAAAGGTTTTGTGGGATGCAAAAATGTGAGGAAATTTTATCTTGTTTTGGAGAAATTTCTTAAAGACAGAGACAGATAAACTTGACATTAAAACCCCACTTAAAAAACCTTAAAGCTTTTTATTTGTAATGCATCAAATGCATACATACAATACATTGATTGATCTTTCCTACTATATGCGTATATATAATTTGTATTGTAAGTTCCTTAAGGTAGTTCTTCCACGTTTGCACACACGACTACAAGAATGCATTGTACTACTGTTATTGCAGGTGTGATAATCCAAGGGTATAAACAAGGCAAGGTTTGTTCAGAGAGGTATTATCCATTACTGGATATGCTTGTCTCTAAAAAAAGTTATTACATCTCCCCATGAAGAAATCTAATGGCACACAGTAAGAAACAAAACCAAAAATAACTGAGAGCTTCCTGTAAAAATTCCCACGCTTCTCGATGAGAATATTTCCGGGAACATCTACAGGGGAGCTAACAAAAATGTTCAGCCTGCCAGGGTTTCTAAAATTGTCTGCCTCACAAGCCCATAGTGAAATGGGCTGATCACATTCTTTAATAAACCTCAATCTTCCATGGAATTCTGTGATCTTGATGGTGCCCCAGGGAGTCTTTGTCTTTGCTGTTCATGTAGAATTGCCTCTGATATCAGTGGGAGCTTTGGATAGATGTCAGGGACCTTGGGTCCCTTTCATTTGCACTAACATAACATTAGAAGTTTGCTCGAGTCAACAAAGTTACACAGATATAAAATAAATGTGAATAAAGGAAAATGAAGCCCACTGGCATAATATATTTTGCCAAGTGTTTTGTTTCTATGTGATTCATGGCCACAGTCTGTATCCTGAGTAGAGAATTCAGCTTGAGTAAGGCATTTAGAATTTGGTTTAGTTACAACTTTACCAGGACAGGTACATATTTCCATTCTTTTCACTCCTATAAAATTAACACAGACTCATTACTGTGTGTATCTGCACAGATCTACTACAGATTTTCCAAAGTAACAAGGAGAAGCTGAAAATATTCATTGAATTAGAACAGTGTTTACAACTTCAATTCAATCTATTTTTTTATAACGCATATTACACCTTTGCTATAGTTTTAAATGCTGAAATTCCTCCTGAAAAAATACAATTAAATATTTTTATTCACATTTATTTTTTCTTTCACAGATATGCTGGAGTGGAAGAGGCAATGTTAAGAGGAACCCTTTTTTTCCCTCGCCTGAAAACTGAACTTAGAAGTGAAGCATTGATTAATTATTCACAAAACAAAGCATATCTTCAGATCAGCTCAGCTGTAACAGTTCATGGAAACTCAATTTCAAAAAGAGTTCTTCTCAGATATGGTAGGGGCAAAAACATGTTCCACATACACAACCTGTAAATTTAAGCATCTTTTTACATTTGTTCATAGTATCTCTCAAAATAAGAATATTCTTAATTTTACCCTTTTCTTTTAAATTCATGATTTTTAGATGCTGAGAATATTGAGCTAGAGTGGAATTCAGATGCCAGTGCTGCTGTGAAAAAACTATCTTCTGCCTTCCCAGCTGACTTTTCAGACTACCCAAAAACCCTAGAGAAGCGTGCCAACGAACTCCTGGATCGGAAAGTGGCTCATACAGACATGACACTGCGACACATTGTGTCACAATTTATCGTGGTATGGTTTTCAACCTGCAGGAGATATTACAGCTCCAGAACATAGCCCTGAGAAATTCTTAGCCTTGCCCCATGAAAGCCAAAATAAGAGCTACTTGTAAAATCACACATCAGATTGAATAAGATGTGTATTTCCAACTTCAACAGAACGTGTAACTTTAGCAGATACCTAGATCTCAGTATTTGGGTAGTTCAAATAACTTTCAGTTAACTTCACTGAGAACTCCTAAAGCTTTTTATTTACCTTGAAAAACTTTTATCCTTATTGCAGGCAACCAACACCTGGCTGCAAAAGACATCAAAAGATGTCCCATATGCCCAAACTCTGCAAGACAAACTGAGTGCACTGCAGGAACTGGACATTCAGAAACTTAGCCTGCCTGTTATCACCATTCCTGAAGAACTTTTCCTGAAAAGGTAGGGAATGAAATTGGGATAATGAAACAGGAAACTGAAAATAGATATTTGTTCACATTTTAGTGTTATTTTATTTTACTTTGGTTTTAAAAAATATCATGGAATTGCTGTAAACATTAGAATAAAATTGGAATCATAACAAAGAACTTTAAGGTCAGAGAAATTAAATTATATGGAGGAATTGATGTGCACAGTTAATAAAGATTTGACTTCATGTGGTAAGTGAATAGATCCCAAAGTATTGTATTGCATTATAAGGGGTACTGAATAAAAACACACCATTCAACATTCTTTAAGCCACAGAACTACTGAAACCATGTTTCTCATAGATTTGTATCCTACATCCCTGCAAACACTTCAGCCATAACCCTCTTAGCTCTGCATTTTCCTGTGCTGTCCTGTTGGACAGTTCTTCCCATCCCCCTACACATACTGGTTAACCTCCACCAGTAGAGCAACCTGACCTCCTCCCATCCCTGACATGCTCAGAGGGAAGCTGTACACACATGGACTGGATGCTTGCACTAGTTTGGTCCCATCTCTTCTATCTGATAGAGTTTCACAGGACTTGTATGAATGTCATTATCCTTCTATCAAATTTCATAGAAATGAGATGCTGAAATGAAAGTAAAGGACAACAGAGGCTAGTGTAAGATTGGATTCCAAAAACAAATGGAGAAGAGTCTTGAATTTTGTATCTTTTAGGTCTATTTTTCCATGTATTATCTTTCATTGTGCTAATATGATATTTTGTATTAATGACACACATCTCTATTGCTGCCATTATGCTCCTGAGCTAAGTGTAAGCCAGGAAGAAACTGCTTTTTCTCCTAGGTTGTTATCATCTGTGTTAATAGGGTTTTTTACTACTCTTTTATGTAGCTTTTTAAATCTTTTGATGTAAGGAACAAATTTCAAAAGTGTTTGCTTAATTTTCATCTTAGGGTGTAGCTCCAAGTGTAAAAATTGAAGATTTTGCAATATGAAAGACCAGTTAGGGAAACAAGAAAAATATCTTTGCCAGCTTATTGTTCATTCAGAAATTAAGGCCAAGTTTCCTTCTGTTTTGCCTTTTCCTAATTACACTTTTTCAGCCAACAATCCATTTTCAAGTCCTAGTTCCTGGTCACATGCTTAGATTTTTATTACCTTTTATGCAGAATAAAAAAAAATGCTGAATATTTGGAAGAAACTTTTGAAATGCTTATAATGAGAAAGATAGATAAATTCTTCATTTTAGATCCTTACCATGTCCAATGCTGATTTCATGCATTTCTATAAGAATACATCACTTTTTAAAAAAACGTATTTGCCTTTCTCTGGTATTCAGCATCCCACATGTGTGCCAGTGATTTTGGAGGCTTTTTTTTAACTTTACTTACAAGTCCCTTTGTTTATGAAATGAGAAGAAAATCATTAAAACAATTCCCTGATACCAAAAGTACTTTTGACAAATTCTGATGGATGAGTTCTTAAAAATGTTGATATTAATGTTAGAGCATCACATTTCCCTCTAAAACTAAAGTCAGGACATTTATATTAGCATGTAAGTAAGCTCAGTATCATAGGCAGAGGAGGAAATAATAAAAACTCCGGTATATGCTTTATGAACTTAGTTTCTAACAGTTATCTTTATTTTCCAGTGAAGTCCGGGTCAGATACAACTTAAATAAAAACAGTTTTGTAATTGACATTCCACTGCCATTTGCGGGAAGATCATCCAATGAGATATGGCTGCCGAAGGCTGTTAAGACACCTCCTCTGGTATTGGAGTCCATGGGAATAAGTGTGCCATCTCAGGAATACAGAATCCCAACATTTACTGTTCCAAAATCCTATCCTTTCCGTGTGCCTTTGCTGGGCA
Source organism: Trochalopteron elliotii (assembly GCA_024734555.1). Taxonomy (NCBI): domain Eukaryota; kingdom Metazoa; phylum Chordata; class Aves; order Passeriformes; family Leiothrichidae; genus Trochalopteron; species Trochalopteron elliotii. Next base: position 2,745,218 of record JANPWX010000085.1, on the reverse strand, counting down.
AATTAGAGGTCTCTGCTGGTGTGTACAGCAACTATTACAACTGGATGGCTGCGGGCACTGTGACTAACAGCACCACAGAGAGAGCGACCAGCGTAAAAGCTACCTATAACACAAGTGCTGATTCCATTTTTGAGCTGCTTTCCTACAGTGTGAAAGGTAAGAATGTTTGCTAATACTGCAAAGTTTGCAAACCTGCTTTAATTATTTTATATCCCTTATATCAGGTACAGTACATTAATTTGCCTGCACTTATTTAAAGACAGGTGTTGCACAATCTCGAATCACTTTCCCTTTGATTTTAAAGATACTACGTTTATTCAGGCGCTGAAGGTGAAGTCAGTTTAATTCAGTAAAGCCTTCTAGATTTCATATTTTTCTGGATATTCCTTACTGAAGAAAATGTCCTTCAAAACTGAAGGCATGATTCTACAAACACTTGTGCAGCTGATAAGTCAACTCCTTTCAAAATCAAATGTGCAAGTGTATGTGTAGGTATACCCACAATTTATTTCTCAGTCTATTAATATATGTATATATGTATATAAAATTGTCTTATCTTTTTTTTATGTCCATATATTGCCAAAATATGGTATTTTTAAGTTAGTTCCCCTAAAATTGCACTTTGGTTCTCAAACTGCAAAAGGACCAAGGTGACTTCATTTTCTTCTAAACTCCTCACCGTAACTGAGGCATGATAATGGAAACACTAAAATCAAGGTATGTTAGATATGGGCTATTCTTGAGTCCATTATTATATTAGGTAAAGTAGTGTAGAAACTTAATTTATTTGTAGTTCAAAACTTTAGTTTCAAATATCGAAATAGTAGCCATTTTTACAGAAATATTCTGTATTTACCAAAGCACTTAGGCCTTTAAAACCAAATGGTACAACAGTAATTGCAATTCAAGCAGTAACATGGAAGTTCAGTGGCATCAGACAAATTCTCAAAGATGAAAAGGTTACACTTACCTTTTGTCTCTTTTTTCCTATTTCAGGTTCTGGAGAAGTATCATATAACAGAAATGCATTCATCTGTGCATATGAAAATCACCTGGAGCACATAGCCTTAACATCAGTTTTCAAGCTGTCCGGCAGAAAGTATCATGAACCTATTCCACTTGCAAACTACACCTTATCATTTACAGCATCAAGCACTATGGGCCCTCAGATTTCATTTTCCAGTGATATTTTCTCTGAAAAGATAAATAACATGAATACCAATAATGTCAAAATGGAAGGGCAGCTGGAAGTGGCTTCAGTGTTTGCAAGAAGCGCTTACACTCTGTCTACCACATACAATGAAAAGAGACAGGTTTTAGAAGGAAAATCAAATCTGAAGCTGGATTCTTCTTACCTGCAGGCTACCAATCAGATGTCTGGCAGATACAGTGATGGTTTGTTTTCCATTTCTTCAGTTTCTGATGTACAAAATGGGCTATTGAAGAACACAGCTTCACTGAAGTGTGAAAACAACCAGCTGAAAATTTCATCTGAAACCAATGGGAGGTATCGACATACTGCAGGTGTCAATAAGCTTGAAATAATTTTGTCAAAGGAGATGGCAGCACTTCGATCTGAATACCAAGCCACTTACAAGCAAATCCAGTATTTTGCCTTGTTTGCAGGTTCTCTCAATTCCCAGGATCTTGTTTTCAACACTGATATCTCCCTGACTGATCAGAAGAATCGAGCTGCACATAAGTCATCACTCAATGTCAATCGGTATGGTCTAGCCAGCAGTGCAACCACCAATGTGCAGTTGAGTCCCTTGGCAATGCAGAGTGAAATGAATGCCAAGCTTGACACTGCTGGAGGCTCCATATCACTGTCCTCTTCCGGGCGCTATGGGAAAAACAATGCAAAATTCAATGTAGGTGGAAGAGTGAGCCTAACAGAAATAACACTGGGAAGTGAATATCAGAGTACAGTCCTGGGTGTGGACAACAAACATGTTTTAAACTTCAGAGTTAATAGAGAAGGACTCAAGTTTTCAAATAATTTGCAGGGATCATTCAAAGAGATTAAGTTGGAGTACACAAATGATTTAAATATTCCAGGCTTATCCTTAACGTTTGTTTCAAAATTAGACAACAGCTTCAGCTTTGACAAGTTCCACAAACATGTTTTTGACCTTCAACTGGAGCCTAGCTCACTAACAGCTAAACTGAGTAATAATCTTAAATACACTAAAACAGAAGTTTCCAACAAAGCAGAACTCCTTCTTGAGCCTCTGAATGTGAACTTGGGTGGCAATATCAGAGGAGCCCATGGATCAGATGAAATAAAGCACACCTACACCCTTACATGTGCTGGTGTAACTACAGACTTGAAAACAGACACCGTGGCAAACATTCAAGGTGCAGCAGTGAGTCACAGAGTTCACCTGGATGTGTCAGGACTTTCTTCCTCAGTTACCATGAACACAAACTGTGATTCCAGACCTCTCCGTTTCAGCAACGTTGTTCGCTCCACCCTGACCCCGTTTGTCATCACCACTGACATACACACCAATGCCAATGGAAAGCTGGTTGCTGCAGGTGACCACACAGGAGACTTGTACAGCAAATTGCTGTTTAGAGCAGAGCCTCTTGCTTTCACTTTCTCCCATGATTACAGAGGCTCTACCAGCCATAGCTTGAAGTCTAGAGGAAGGTACACTACGCTGCTTGACAACAAAGTTCATGTGCTTTTTACTCCATCAGAGCAGTCAAGTGCCTGGAAATTGAAAAGTCAGCTAAACAATAATGTATATTCACAAGACTTCAGTGCTTACAATAACCCAGAAAAGATCGGTGTGGAACTTAATGGAAGAGCTTTAGCAGATCTCTCCGTAGTGGACACATCAGTCATACTACCATTAACATCTGAAGAAGTTAATTTAATTGATGTACTGGGTCTCAGGGACAGAGTATCAGAGCCTCAAGAATTCAGCATCTCTGGGTTTGTGAAGTATGACAAAAATAAAGATATGCAGGTTATTAACCTACCCTTCTTGGAAAATTTGCCCGTTTACTTTGAAAAACTCAGAGGCACCATTCTATCCACACTGCAGGCCATACAAGGTTACCTTAAGAGCATAGACATAGAAAAACACATGAAAAAATACAAGGCAACTTTGGACAAACTGCCACAGGACATTGACAATTACATGGACAAATTAGATATCAAAGGCAAAGTTAGCAGCATGAAAAATAATCTTGTTGCTTTCACAAAGGACTACAGAATAACACCTGATGATCTCCAAATTTTGCTGGAAAAAGCTATGGACAGTCTTAAAGAAATACTGTCTCAGCTGCAGATCTATCTGATAGAAGTTGAGCAATACATCAAAGACTGTTACGAGCAATATGATATTAAAGCACTTATTGCACAGCTTATTGATCAAATACTTGAAACCATGACCGCTCTAGAAAACAAATATCAGGTAAGAACAACTGTAATCAACATCATTGAAAAATTGCGGGTTTTTTTCCAACAATATGATCTTAACAAAATCAGAAGCAGCACTTTGGCTTGGATTAAAAATTTTGATGATGAGTACGGGATCACAGCTAAAATACAGAAAAACCTAGAACTACTCAAGATTCAGATTCAAAATATTGATGTCAGAAGCATTGCGGAAAATTTGAAACGACAGATTAAAGAGTTTGATGCTAAAGAATGCTTAGAAAAATTTAAACAATCTTTGCCAATTGAAAAAATCAATGAAATTCTTGAACAAATCAAAGACTTTATTCTAAATTGGATAGAGGAATATGAATTATCTGAGAAGATCAGCGCTTTCCATGGTCATATGCAGAAATTGATTGTAAAATATGAAATTGATAAGCAGATATATTTTTTGATTGACAGAATGACAGAACTGCTTAAAACTTACAGAATAAAAGAAACTGCCCAGAAACTGACCATCTACCTGCAAAATATTGATATGAAGTCATGCTTTGATAAAGTTGTTGCTTTTGTTGACGATGCTGTCAAGAAAGTGCAAACCTTTGATTATGAAAAGATGATAAAGCAAGTCAACAAGTTCCTTGACATGGTTATTAAAAAGCTCAAGGCTTTTGACTATAACCAATTTGTAGATGACACAAATAACAAAATTCGAGAAATGACCCAGAAAATAAATGAGGAACTCAGAAATCTAGAACTTCCACAGAAAGCAGAAGCACTGAAACAATACATAAGAGATTTTAGATCTGTGATTTCAAAATACATAGAACAACTAAAGGACACAAAGCTTGCTGCAATAATTAACTGGCTCAGGGAGCTCATAGACTCAACAACATTTGCAAATCTCAAAGCCAAGGTAAATGAACATATGGAGGACCTGCGAGAGAGGATTTCTGAAATGGATATTTCCCAGGAATTTCAGTGGTGTCTTCAGAAGATAAGCCAATTCTACAATTCAGTTGTCATATACATTTATGACCAATGGAACACAGCTTCCAAAAAAATCACTGTGCTGGCTGAAAAGTACCATCTGAAAAATTGGGCTGAAAATTTAAAACAGTTTGTTGAAACTGGATTTAAAGTCCCTGAAATCAGGACAGTTATAGTCACTATTCCTGCCTTTGAGGTTAGTCTCCGAAGCCTTCGGGAAGCAACATTTCGAACACCAGAATTCATTGTCCCTCTGACTGATCTTCATATCCCCTCCTATGAGATCAATATTAAGAGACTAAAGGATATGAAAATCCCAATGAAATTTACTACCCCAGAATTTAAAATTCTAAATACCTTTCAAATTCCTTCCTTCACAGTTGACTTGATTGAAATTAAGCTTCAGATTGTGAGAACAATAGACAAATTCATGTCTGCAGAATTTCAGTTACCATCTATCGATGTCTATTTGAAAGATATGAAGATGAGAGATATGCCTTTTTCTGACATTTCTTTCCCAGAAATACAAATGCCTCAGTTTCAAATACCAGAATTATTGATTCCAAAGCTAAATCTAAGTGAGCTCCAGATTCCTAACATGAAGATACCAGAGTTCCAGCTCCCACGTATCCCACATACTGTGACTGTCCCTACATTTGGCAAACTGTCTGGTGCTTTCAGAGTGACCTCTCCATTCTTCACACTGTCTACACAAGCTGAGCTTCGTAATACCACAACATCTGCAAACAGTCCAGAATTTGTTACCTCCATTTCAGCTCAAACAACATCCAAACTAGACTTCCTAGTTTTTAGTGTTATTGCAGATTCACGTCTTCTGGCCCCTGACATGAAGCAGCTGAACCTTAAAAATGTCATGAAAGTCAACCACAGGTTCCTTAAATTTGATCACACCAATGAAGTGATTTTTTTCGGGACCTCGGTAGAAGGTGAAGCTGAAACTAGAGCAAACTTATATACAAAGAAAAATTCAGTAGAACTACAGAATAATTTAATGGTCAAGCTGCAAAGAAAAATTTGGATGCAGAGTGGAGTGGCATATTCTCACAGACTGAATATTCCACAAGCTGATTTCTCCAGCCAGGCTGATTTGGTCAATAACATGACAACAGAGGTAGAAGCGGGATACATATCATTTACCTCCGCTGGTAAAGGAAACTGGAAATGGGCTTCACCCAATTTCTCTGATGAAGGTACTCATGACTCACATGCCACTTTCAAGATTGAGGGCCCTACTATTACATTTTCTGCCAACAACAGAATAAATGATAAGTACCTGAAAGTCAACCAAGCTGTGAGATATGAATGTCAGTCCTTAATGTCTGCAGCACTTCAGATTCAGTCTGAAATTGAGTCACAGCGTGTGGGACGTAGCCTTCTGAATGTGAAAGGGACAGGAGAGCTTCTAGGAATGAAAGTAGAATTAACAGGCTCTCACAATGCTCGGCTCCATGGACGGATTACTGGAACTGTAAATAATGTGCTTTCCTTCCTGGCAAACCCTTCTGAAATTCGTCTTTCAACAAACAATGATGGAAATGTGAAAATCAGCTTCCCAATGAAACTGACTGGCAAAATTGACTTCCTGAATAACTATGGGTTTGCCCTCAGTTCTTCTGTTCAGCAGGTCAACTGGCAAGCTACTGGCAGATTCAATCAGTACAGATATTCCCATAATATGTCTGCTGGCAACAATGATGACAGAATTGAAGCTCATATCGAAATGAATGGAGATGCCAACTTGGACTTCCTAAACATTCCTCTGAGCATTCCTCAGATTCAGATTCCCTACACTGGAATCAAGACTCCTCAGCTGAAAGATTATTCACTGTGGGAACAGGTAGGCCTGAAGGAATTACTGAAGACAACGAGACAGTCCTTTGATTTAAATTTGAATGCTCAGTATGAGAAAAACAAAGACATGCATGCAATCCCACTTCCTTTAGCAAAAGTGCATGAAGCACTTAATAAAAACATCCTTCTATTCAACAAGCATTTTGAGAAAGGGAGAAACGCAGCTTTAGATTTTCTCACAAAGTCATACAATGAAGCCAAAACAAAACTGGACAAATACAAAATACAAACATCACTGAACAAAATACCACGGACCCTCAAAATTCCAGGATACACCATTCCAATTGTGAATATTGAAGTTTCTCCTTTCACTGCTGAGATGCCAGCCTTTGGTTTCACACTTCCAAAAGAAATAAGCACAAGAGGATTCACAGTCCCAATAATTGGGTTTTCAGTTCCATCTTACACACTAGTCGTACCTTCTTTTGAGCTTCCAGTCCTTCATATCCCCCAGGATCTACGCACTCTAAAGCTTCCTAGATTCAGAATCAACAGCTCAGCAAACCACTTCTTAGTTCCTGCCATGGGTAACATTACTTATGACTTCTCATTTAAATCCAGTGTAATCACTTTAACTGCAAATGCTGGGGTGTTCAATCAGTCAGATATTGTTGGACATCTCAGTGTCTCATCCTCTTCTGTTATTGAGGCTCTGCAATTTAAGCTGGATGGTTCAACAAGTTTGACAAGAAAAAGGGGGTTGAAACTGGCCACAGCATTGTCCCTGAGTAATAACAAATATCTAGGAGGAAACCATGATAGCACTATCACTCTCTTAAAAAGGATCATGGAAGCTGCTGTGGTAACAAATATAGAAGTTGACACACCAGTTTTAAAAGTGAATTTCAGCCAAGAACTTTCTGGAAATACAAAATCGAAACCCACTCTTTCCTCAGGGATAAAATTAATGTATGATTTTAATACTCCCAAATATGGTACCAGTGCTGCAGGAGAAATTGCTCACAAATTTGCTTTAGAGAGCCTTACGTATTACATATCAGTAGAATCTTCTACAACTGGGGATATTCATGGAGTATTTTACACTGGAAATGCATTTTCTGGAAGTCTAGACCATGAGGCAAATGCCTATTTGAATGCTAATGGAGCTCGGTCATCCCTCAAGTTTGAAGCCCACTCTAAAGCAGATGGACTCTGGGTCATTGCAATCAAAGAATTACTTGCAGTTGAAGCATCTACCCGTCGTATTTTTGCAGTCTGGGAGCACGATGGGAAGAACTATCTACAACATATGTCTCGTTTCACAACAATGGGGACTCAGAAATCCAAAGCAACCTTAGAGCTGGCTCCTTGGGATGTATCAGCAGATCTTCAGATTCAAGCCATTCAGCCAAATCCCTACCTGGGCGTGGCATCAGTTAATGAGTTTTTTGTAGTGAAAATCAGTCCTGCAAGCCAGAAAGCTGGCTGGAAAGGTGAAGGCCAAATTCACTCACTATCTTTCAGTCATGATATGCAGTTATCAAATGAAAAATCAAAGGCAGATTTTTTTATTTCTGGATCTGTGGAAGGATACATAGACTTCCTCAAAGTCATCAAGTGTCCCATTTCTGAGAGGAGCTTATGGGATATTTTGAAGCTGGATGTCACTACCAGTGCTTACAGGAAACAGTACTTGAATGGCTCGGCATCCCTCGTGTTCACAAAGAGTGAGGATGGTTACTTTTTCCCCATACCTGTGAACAAGCTGACCGATGGGTTCACTGTCTCTATTCCTGAGTTACACCTAAAGGCTCCAAGCCCTGTCCTCAACACTCCAGAGTTCAGCCTTCCTTTCACCACTCTCCAGGTCCCGGCATACACCGTTGACTTGCGCAACATAAAAATTCCACAGACACTAAGCACAATGCCATTTGATGTCCATTTACCCACACTGCCAAAGCTAAGATTCCCCAAAGTGGATGTAGGAGCAAATTATATTACATTAGAAGAATATAAAATGCCATTTTTTGAGGTGACAATACCTGAATACCAAATAACCATGTCTCAATTCACTTTACCAAAGAGTGTTTCATTTGGCAGTTTCTCTGTAGATCTAGATGAAGTAGCTAATAAAATTGCAGATTTTGAAATGCCTACAATTACCATTCCTGAACAGAAAATTGAGATCCCCCCTCTGAAAATATCCTTGCCTGCTGGAATTTACATCCCATCATTTGGTGCCTTGACTGGATCTTTCAAAGTTGTTTCCCCATTGTACAATGTCACCTGGAGAACAGACCTGACAAATAAGAAGGACTCTTTTGAACATTCCATTGACTCTACCTGCAGTTCAACATTGCAATTCCTGGAATATGACCTGAATGGTAAGAAATTAAAATTCTATATGCCATGACTTTTGGGGAAAAAAATTATTGTAGACTAGACTTTTTCAGATCTTTTTTCCCCAGGGCTTTGCATATGAGGATCTTTCTTTTTATCTATTTAGCATTGACATTAGGTGGCACTTCTTTTATCAGCAGTGGCATTTTTTCATTAATTACTATCAGAGTCTCAGTCAGTCACCCTGAAGGCTAATGACTGTATATATATTTGTGTCATATCCATGTTGAGATATAATGTGAATTTTAAAATGCTCCAGTCAAATAAATGTTTTCATGTCTTCTTATTTGGGCATTCAGTTTTATGGGCATTCAGTTTCTCAAAGTTTCTCAAATTTGACATATCAGTGAAATACCCCACAATTGGCCATCGAACATACAACTGGATATGCCTTTTGTATTTTTTGTTGGTAATACTCACATTTGAAATCTTTTTCACAGTTGTTTCAAACTACAAATATAATGAAGGTGTGTTTGTTGTGATGACAACTGGCAGCTTTTCACATCGTGACCTGAGTGCAAGCTACAAGGAGAATCTGACTATATCAGGATTTGGGTAAAGATTTGCTCAAATAGTGTAATTTATAATAGATATAATTGCAAATGATGTGTTGTTGTTTGATCTCTAATATGCCCTAGGGTGTTTTGCAGTAATTAATAAGGACCTGTGTATCTACCTTGCCATTATTAGCTGTGTCCTTTTCCCCCTCAAGGTAACTTGAAAGCTGTTCCCTCTCAGGGTTTCTAGAACAGCTTTTCTCACCAGTCCCATGTCAGAAAACCACTGATACATAAACACAGTATTTTATAATCAGAGCGGTTTTAGATCTAACCATCAGCATAGTTGGGTTTCTTCCCAGTGGATCCCTCTGTCACCACAAGCCATTACAAAGTAATTTTTATTCACAAGTGCCCACACCAGGGATTACACTTGGCCCTCTTGCTGCCTGTTTCAATCTGCAAGTGTTATGTTGATACATCCAAAGGACGGAATCAGTGAAGGCAAGCACAAATTGAGATAAACAGTAGTGCCTATACTTGTGTTTGTGGAAAAATTGTAGTCAGTTTGTAGAAATCTGTAGAAAGCTCACCACAATACAGCTACATGTTTTGTTTTGCTGCCCTAATTTAATGAAAATTCACAACAGAGCTCAATATAGTTTTACCTAAAACAGGAAAATTGGAGTGACCTGAAGTTTTGAATGTGTCAGGCTAAACTCTAAGAAATGTGGATAGTAAACCCTACATTTTCTTTTCATCATAAAGGCATTGTTTACTTACATATATATATGAAATTATGGGTGGTGCTATGTTCAGACATACAGCATTGGGGGCCTGTGCTTTCTGCATTGCTTCATATCTGTGTATTTGCTGTGGTTGCAGAGCCCTGGAGGACACTTTGTCACTAGACATCATCAGCCCAACTTTCACAGATGTTCATGTGCGTTACCAAAAGAATGAAAGGAAATCATTTGGCTCAATATCCTCACCCTCAGCTGGGACCCTTGCTTATGTCAGGGAAGTGGACGATGAAATTTTCCTTGCCAGAGTTTACTACCAAACTCAGGTAAGCTTGATATGAGCAATAAAAGTCAGAAATGTTTGGTGTGGTCAGAGGAAAAGTTCCCTTTTAAATTTCGTATGTGTTTATGTTGAGATATAAATTAACCACCAAATAAAAACTATATTATCAGTAATTAAAGGTTTTATTTCCTACACTGGCCTTTCCAGTGCTAAAAATAATATCTTTGTAAAGAGGTGTTTTCAACTCCTTCACAGTTATATTTTCCATCGCCTATGGTCAAGAAGGCACACCCACTGAAATTGAAGAATGTACGAAGTCAGTTTTAGATAAGCTACCCATCAGGTTTAATAGATAGCCCTCAGGCTACTTAGAATTACTACATAAGTGACCATTATAGGAATAAGGCGACTAGAAGAGGTCAGACCATCTGTGAAGTGTCTTTTCTAATCCATTGATATGTTACAATATATGCTCTTATTAGTGGCTTACTACAATAATTTCAGAATTAAAATCTTACTTTCCAAAATTATATACTAATTTAGGGATCCAAGCAACTCATAATTCACTATTTATTATAAAAATGGAAAAACTATACATGTAAATATATTCTCATTTGAGGATGTATTAACTACTCTGAGTAACTGTCTAGATTGTCTCATTTATTTAAATGATTACAAAATTAAATCTTCTAATATTTTCATATGAAAAAGATGCTTTTTGAATTCACTTTAATTGATTTCAGGAATGAGTAGAAGGCTCATTTTTCCGAGCAATTCACCTGCCTTATGAGACATGATAGGCATTTTATACAAAGGAAGGAAAAAAATCTTATTTGCAATTAGGTATTAAAGACCAGACTAAATTATGTTCTAGTCTTGCTCTTTGAAGAAGCTCGAAGTAGCTTGGTACAAGATATTTTCTTCCAAAATAGGCTTTCAAGATGAGAGCAAACAGACAGTAAACAGACAGTGGGCAAAAATTGGAGAGCGCTTGTCTTAATAAATGATAAAATTAAAGATGCAACAATGAGAATATTGAAATACACTCATAAATAATATAGCAGTTTTCTTACCCTGTTTTGTATTTTCAGTCTGCTCCCCAGAAGGACATTGACATACTAAAAGGTGAGATATCCTGGAAGGAACCTGACCAGATTCAAATGAAATTCAACTGGAATGAGGATGCTGCCAAAGACATGCTGTTGGGTCTGAAAGACAGAGTGCCTAAAATGACAAATGCAGTCTATGGGTATGTTAATCGGTACCATAAGGAGCATATGGGACTGGAAATAAGTGCAGCTACCTTAAAGATGAAGAACTTAATGCAGAATAACGTTGAAAAAGCATATACTTTTGCAGCAAATCAAATAGATGAAATAGATGCTCAGCTTCGCACAGCCGCCAATGAGGCCTCTGACAAATACCAGGAGTTGAAGTTCAAAGCTAAACGCCTTTATCGAAGAGCAGCAGATCAAGCTGAGCAGCTTGACTATCAAAGAATAAAAGCAAAACTTTTGGATGTTTTAATTGATGTAATAGAACAGTACCACCAGAAAATAAAACACGTGATTGACTCAGCCACTGAATTCCTGAAAACCACAAAATTTCAGGTCCCTGGGCTGTCTGAAAAATACAGTGGTGCAGAAATATACCTCATGACTACAGAGAAGATAGCAAAAACTGCTGATGTATGCCTCTCAAAACTTCAGGAGTACTTTGATGCCTTGATTGCAGCTATCAATGAGCTGGAAGTCAGACTTCCTGCTTCTGAAACAATTCTTAAAGGCCGTAACGTACTTGATCAAATTAAAGAAATGCTGAAAGATTTGCAGGACAAAATCAGACAGACATTTGCTACCCTTCAGGAAGCTGACTTTGCGGGAAGGCTGAAGCAACTGAAACAAGCAGTGCAACAAGTTTTTCAGAAGGTAGAAGAAATGGTTAGAAGCTTGCAATCCAAAACTTTTGAAGACATCAAGGTCCAAACACAACAGCTGTACAAAGATGCAGTGGCTTCGGACTTTGCCCAGAAGCTGAGATCCTTGACAAAAGATGTTAAAAAATACATTTCTCAGTTCAGAGACTTTAGCGAGAAGACATTGCAGGACCTTTCAGAAAAGCTGCACCAGCTGCTCCTCTACGTAAAGTCATTGCGGGAGGAATATTTTGATCCAACTACACTTGGATTGTCAGTGAAATACTATGAGGTGGAAGACAAGGTACTGAAAGGGCTGAAGGATATCATCGATTTTCTGGTGGATTGGCACAACCACTATGTTCGGTATCTTGCCGGCATGGCTACACGCCTGACAGAACAAGTAAGCCATTTTGTGGAAATCCACAGTCAGGAATATTATGACCTTATAACTGATTTTGATGGAAAAGGAAAACAAAAGATCATGGAACTCTCATCTGCTGCTCAGGAAAAAATCCAATATTGGTCTGCAGCTGCTAAGAGGAAAATCGATGAACATAACAAGCAACTCAAGGAAAAACTCCGGGAGTTCTCTGGGCAGCTTAGTCAGTCCCAGGAAAAGCTAATCACTGAAGCCAAAAGGTTAATTGATCTAACTGTAGAAAATTACTCTGCTTTCCTGCAATATATCTCAGAGCTTCTTCGCTGGCTTGAGCAAATAACAGCTGAGAGCATCAAGCCGTATGTGGCTGTTCGTCAAGGAGAGCTTAGAATACAGGTGCCCATGTGACTGGCAGTCCATTTACCAAATGCCCCAAAAAAGCAGACAGGCACTCAGGAATTAAGTGGAAATGACACACATACTTACTCAGCAAGGCATTGAGAAAGGCTCCTGGAAATGGAAAGAAATGCAAAACTTCACTGATGAACAACTTGACACTGAGCAAGTGAGTCCTCAGGAGATTATGGAAAATATTCAGCAGTGCACCTGAATGAACATGAATGGACATGTAGAAGAGGAGAAGTAACAAGTTTCTACTAAAATGTATTTAAATATAACAGCAATCAGTATACTGGAGCTTCAGGTAGATATGTTTGAATCTGAATTTGTAAATTAAAACTTAATAATCTACACTAGGTTATTTTAATAAGCTTAATAAGCCAATAAATGAGTTCTTTATTAAATTTTTGTGTCATTCATTACAACTACTTTTACTTGGAGCATAAGACTTAATCCAACAATTTTCAAGGTCAATGGGAAGTCTTTTCTTTGATTTCACAGTATGTTGGATCAAGTTAATAATGTGCAATGCATATTGTAAATAGTCACAAAAGCTATGGAATACATAGAATAAACAGGTTTTAAGATAAAGGTCACATTCATAAGCCAGTTGAAAGAAGACTTGGAAACACATCTAATTCCCAGCATAGAAATACCTTCATAGATAAGGAAGGAAAAAAGCATGTATAAAAACATTCATTAAAAAAATTATAAATTCTGAAAATGACATCAAAATTTGAAATTTGCATAGAAATATGAACATATGTAGAAATCTGACTCCTAGAAATTGCAAATAATAATACAAAGGTTTTCTTAATAAAAATTAATTTATGCCTGTGTCAGTTTTCAGACAACTATGCTAAGAATTTTATATAAGTTTTCTTTCTACTGGCTAATTTATTTTTCAGAAATACAGGGTTTTCTCACCTGTTTCCCTGTGATATTTCTGGTTTCACTTTAAATTGTCTATGTTTTACTTACTATGAGTTTAGTTAAGTGTCAAAGTTTCACAGGCAACACTGTGTATGATGGGAGTCAAAAAGTTTCCCCCTCCTAGGCTGAAGCCTAGACCATTTCAATGAATTCTCAGTTTTAAGATGAGTTTAAAGCATGTTGAAGAAGTACCTCATAGAATAAGAGCATTTTTAACTACAAAATATGTTGACCTGCAGTGTTGTACTATATAGACAGTCCTAGTGAAATGTGTGCTCAGGCTGCAATAAAGTTGCCTCTTTGAGAATAAACTTTTTGACAAACGACACTAGAAAAGTTTGTGCACATGTCTATTTTGATACAATCAGTTCACTCTATAATGTGTTTGTTGCTTTTTCATTAATGGGAAAACAGAGAATCTGTTTGGTATGGTGGAGTACATACATGATATGATGGAGAACGTACATGAAGGAATGGAGCACCAAGACTTTGATATCCCTATTGATAGATAATATTATTACTTGAGTAACTTTGTCACTAATGATTCTTATCAGATAAGCTACTTTAACCCTGAAATCAGAATCTCACAAGCATGGTATGCACGCACCTATCCAGCTGTCAGCAAGTGGGTATCTCTTAGACAGTAAGATAAATCCATTTTCTCTGCAGAGATTTCAGCCATCAGAATAAGAGATAGAATAGTCCCCTGTGAACTATAAAATAAGTTTTGATTCTGGATAGAACTAATCTGCATACGTGTCTCTGCCCGGGGAAACCAAAGGTACAAAAATCCCTGTTTACATGTTCTGCGGAGCATCCCAGTAAAAAAGATGTTGGCTGAAGAGCCCTTTCACCTTCATTCACAAGGAAACTGAAGCCTATGGGTCATCTGATCTTTACTGGATGTCAGATTGCACAACTCATTTCCCTGAATTTCACAAATGTTTAAGCACAACCAGATTTCTCAGACACTGACTGATTGTTGCTTCCCCTTGTCATGACAAACAGCCCTGTGAAACAAAGGACAATAGAATAAATTATAATAGCTATGGGAGAAGAGAGATTTAAAGGTTGGGGTTTTTTTTTTTTTTTTGTTTTCCCCCTCATGTCTATTTATTTCTGCCCATCATCCATCATTCTTGGAAGGAATATAAGTACTGAAAAGGATTTACTTACAAGAAGTGGGTTAACTGGATAATAGATATGCCAAATAGTATAAATACTGACTCTTATTGGCAAGAGTGACACTTCCTAAGAGCAAACACAATAGTTTGCACACTAAACTGTGGTTCGAGGTTAGAGGAGATTTCCAAGTCTCATAGCAGCATTGCTGCCAATTGGGATAAAGCTCTCAATCCTGTAATCCATGTGCCATCTTGAACTCATCCCACAGTTGGTCTGGGAAGGGCCTGGAAGCAGAACACTGCTCTCAAAATTGATCTTGCTGGAACTTACCTGTTTTGTAAATCCCCACACCAGAGAGTCGTCTCAAGCACCCCTTGGAAACTTGGGCAATATTCTGACACAGGAAGAGGTTGTTTATATTTGCGTGTGTGTGCATCCCACAAGCACATACAACCAGGTGTGACTTTAATTTCCATTCCTTTTCCTGTTGTTTGGTCGTTTTTGCTGTTTTCTTTCAGGATCTAGAAAATTTTATCCTTATTTCCCATGTAGTAAGGTACAGAAATATAGACAAAACCACAATTATTCAAATTGTGTTGCAACTTATGATGTGTTTGCAATGTAATAATTTGTAATATTATTAGTTCTATTCTGGCTTCTTTTCAGTCTAGTTTATATAATAGGAAATATTCTATTTCATTAAATCAAATTGTGTGGGAGATAAC
>JANPWX010000085.1:2614076-2729224 GCA_024734555.1 Trochalopteron elliotii | reverse complement strand
CCTTTCCTTTCCTTTCCTTTCCTTTCCTTTCCTTTCCTTTCCTTTCCTTTCCTTTCCTTTCCTTTCCTTTCCTTTCCTCTCTATAGTCTTCATCTTCTGAATTCTCATAAATGCCAGAGGGCTTTTCTTTATAATTTACAGCAGGTATCAGACATAGAGCAGAACTGGTTGTAAAAGTTTAATTATGTGAAACGTTTTAACAAGAAATTGAGAGAACAATATGCCCTGCTCTAACTAAGTGATTGTAGAAATAACATTGACAAGAAACGTGTGTGTTCCTAAATGAAAAACTTTTGCAGACATAGGACAGAAAAAATGTTCCAGAATTTTAGATTATGCAACCAACTAGAGCTGATCTTTTATTAAGTGATTTAAAAGTACATGCATAGTTTGCTGCATATCCAGAGATTCTACACACTTATCCACATCCACACACACCATCATCCACCTCTGGTCCTAAATTGTGCTATTGATACTTTTAGAGTAGCTGCCATTATGGCCTACTGATACCTTTCAAAATTTATATTAAAATATTTAGTTGTTCAGTAAGTGACACCAGAATTTGTACTACTCTTCTGCTGGCAGATTTATTGCCCAGGTGGGAAACCAGAATTTATTAAAGGCCACGCGGACATACAGAATTGCTTGTATTCCATTTCTACACAGCCAAATCCTGGCCCAAATGAAATCAATAGCAAAATGTCTACTGGCCTTAGCAAGAGTAGGCTTTGGCCAGTTAGGTGTATAACTTGAGAAGCACTCTGGGATCCTGTAGGACAAAGCTATATTATTATCTATAAAAATCTACACAAAAATATCATTGAAAAAAACATGCAGACAAGAAAATTAATCACTAACAAATTTGTAACAGATCAGAATGAAGCTTGCCTCTACAACATTAACCAGAGTTTCTTCATAATTTTTTACCTAATATTACTTAGTATCACAGAGAAAGTTTGCCAGAGCCAAAAATTCTAGGTTCTGGTCCCAGGCCTCAGGCATGGAAATATACACATACATCTCATCTGCCTTTCCCTCATTTCATTATCCATTGAAGGCATTTAGGGAACCTGGGACCTTACAGAATAAAAACCTGTGTTGGATGTTTGCAAGACCCAGCTGGGCAAATTCTTGAGCAACACGATCTGAGTTAAAGCTTGCCTCCATTTAGAGTAGTAGGTTCTATTAGAGACCTCCCAAGGTCCCCTACAACTTGAGTCACTTTGTGTTACTTTTTTACACTTGTGACTAAATTGACATGGCTTTAAGTTGCCATCTCTAGCACTGTATCTGCCTTTTGGTAAAAGGTTGATGAGCAACTGGCAGCATCATCCTATCCCTGTATGTAAACACATCCTCATTCTGAGTGCAACCATGAGGCATCCTGAAATTCCCTGAAGCATTCCAACAATTGAAGCCTTCTCAGTTGGTTCTACATCTTTCCTCTTCTATGCTTTTCATGTGAATACCTGTGCCGTACCAAACCATAGACACTTCACCAACATGCAAGAACTGATGTTATGATTATTACCATTCATATCCTGACAGCCTGATTGTGGTAGTTGTTTGTAGAACAAGATGTAAATCTTCTCAGAGTGGCTGGAGAAGGGTCCTCTGCTAGGCTGGGCATTGTCAGAGTGAAAGGATCAAGTTTATGAGCAGCAGATCCACCACAAACTTGGGGAAGTAACAAAGGTCAAATATCTACACAATGCATCTGTTGTGAAGAATTTGCTAGGTATTTGCTGTAAGCAGAGACTCACCACAAGTTATAACCTCATATTGATTTCCCAGCAAATGAATTCAAGAGGACATGTTAAAAACAGTCTTGAATTTATGGATAAATCTATTAATCCACATTGCCTTTGGGACTCAAGGAGCAAGTTCTGGTCTCTGAACAAGTGATACGAACTAGCTCAAACATTATATAGCATATAGGAAATAGGACTTGGAACAACTCTCTGTTCAAGTGTCCAAGTTTCCTCCAAGAGTGAGCCAAAAGCCATATGCAGCATAGGTGCCTGGGGAACCTGAGACTTGGTCTGAAGCAAGGAGTGAACCAAATGTGCAGCAGAGAGAGCATGAAGAACAAAAATATTCACTGCATCTACCAGACAAATGGCATGCTTAGATACTTAGAGGAGGCCACTGGGGTGAGTAAAGATGGTCTTAATTAAGGCCATGCATGGGGAAAAGTATCAGACCTACAACTTTTTAAGTGCTGCCTGCCACTTCTATTACGCTATTGAAAGAGGCTGGTGACTCCTGGGTTTCTGGGCAACCTGGTTATCCTTACAGGGATAATATTCTGCTCTGGTTTCTCTGCAGCTTTGACTAAGGATGGAAAGAAAACACTTAGTCTCCATACCATACTTTTATTTCCCCACATTTTCCCAGCTACCAATACCTCTGCCACAGTTAAGATGTATTCCAATGCTGTTGCCAAGTAGAGGAAAAAAAAATTAACATACTTGTTAACTTGTTATTTTGCTGTAGTGTATTTTCTGGTATTTGCAATGACTAGAGGACTTTATTTCTAAAAACTTGATAGTGCTTTCATTCAGAACTGTTTTCTGTAGAAAGTGTTTTATGGACATCTTTGTATTCACCTCTACTACTGCTCTGAAAGCAGTGGTAATTGTAGTTCTCTTGGTAGGTTTCATCTGTGGAAGGTTTTTGCACTGGAAGCCTCAGAAATTTCTTCATCTGCTAGCATATTGTTTTGTCTCATAAACAGTCCCACACAGTGCCAACCGGTAACTCTGAAAGGTCATTTGCTTCTTTCCTTCTAATACCTGTAATATTCTTAAGTTTTAAATCAGTGGCTCTCCTGCATGGAAGCGAAGATCCAAAACCAGTTACTAGATGCTATTTACATCCCTACACTAAGGCCAGCAGATCAAACTTCTGCATTTAGCCAGAAACTCCCCATTTCCCAGACATATGCTGACTCATTTACACTTCACAATCCCATTGAGACTGCATTAAATTATGCTGCTAAATAGGAAGAAAAATGGAATGGTGGTATCACTGTCTCCAAAGTTCAGCATAGGTGTTAATTTAATTTTTTTCAAGATTACTACCTTTGAATGTTCTCAAAGAGAAGTTGGATAAAAAAAAAGCTCTCACCAACACCTACTACCTCTGTGTTGCATGACATTTTGCACAGACATTTCTCATTGCTAGCAGGCTCTTTGTCTCTCCATAATGCTCTTTCTCTGTTGTTACTTATTTGTTTATTTAATAAGCCTTTGTTTTTCTCTATGGAAATGACTGGCTTATAACTACTAATAAACAATATGGACAGTTATGCAAAAGCATTTCATTTTAAAGCTGAAGAACAGAAAACCAGCCAAATCTGAAGGAACACACATCTCTCACACATAGCCCATATTCCAGCAGCACAAACCCCACAACGTGTCTCTCTCAGACACATCTGTCTATATGTGCAAATGTCCATGCAAACACACGCACACATACTATGTACATTACTGTCAAGTTAAAATCCTGAAGTTAGTCCTTAATCCTTAGGTCATCCCCTTCATTTCAGCACATTAAGCCAGCCAAGCCTTCCCAACATCTCTGTCAGCAGTAAGCTGATGTAACCCTTCCCACTCAGGACCCATTAATTCAGCAGTTTCACCGGTGATGTTCCACCAGATTCATCTTCCAAAACGTCAACTTTTGTTTAAACACAGAATCAAAAAGTTATAGTTTTGGATCTGCAGGGAGTCAGCTTTCCTTTCTTTTTTTATTTTTTTTGCAGTCCATTTCAGCTGAAATGTGCTGATTAATTCATTGCACAATTTTGTAAAGTGATACAGTTGATCTTATTCAACAATGGCCAGTTCCTTCTGCAAAAGATTTGAGCCTAAATTTTCCAATCCTTTTAGAAATACACTTTTTTAAAGAAAAATTTTGTTGATATTTTGTTAGCCCAGTATTGACCTGGTGACTTCTTTGTGGCCATGTGTATGTGTGTCATCTGCACTGTATGTTGTCCCTTTTCAGGTTTCCACTGAACATCACTATCTTTTTGCTTTTTACAAATCTTCTTGATGAATACCCCATGCCTGACTTCCCTTAAAATGTGTTACCCATTGAAGAGACAGGGTCAGTTTTTAATAGCTCATGTTCTGGATTGGAGTTCAGTTCTTAGGCCAGTTTTTTATCCACTGCATCATTCATCCACCTCATTTTCTCATATATTAGTTTCCCATGAGTAAAATGGAAATTGTACTTCTCTGTTTTTCAATGGAATTGTCAGAATGAAACTAACTAACTCATGTCCTGGAGATAATCTGATAAGTCTCAAAGTGCTGAAGACCATGAAGTAGATAGACACACTGTAATGGTAACAAGAAATCAAGACACTTGTATTGACATCTGTCTCCCATCATCATGTTTATTGTTTTAGAAACTTGGAGTTGATTTCATGTGCTAAATCACTCAGAAACACTCTAGTCCACCCCAAAACCATCATACATACCAGGCATCAAACATATAACACTCTCATACAGATAAATGATCCAAGGAATGGACTCAACGGCTGCTAGCAGTTAATTTATATCGTGGTTTCACCATAAACTTTTAACTTTGGAAATAATCTGCTGCCCATTTCAATTTTTGGCTGCCACATAATGCACCTTTGTGAAGTCACTTTTCTGTCTAATAGAGATATTCCTTTTTATGGGTGAACATTTGTTTAAAAATAACAAATAGTAATCTCATTTACCGCGCACAAAGAGTGTGCTACTTAACTGTATGTAACCAAGTCCCATTTCGTCTGGTTTAATGTTTAACAAGGCATGCAAACTAGTCGATATTACAGGGAGAAGATGATTTATTTAATAAAATTACATTCCTTTTTTTTTCCATTAAAAAAACAAATAATTGTAACCAAAAAAAAGTGTTTAAAGTAGAAAAGCATAGCCTGCAAAGATTGATACTGAAAAGTCAGCACATATTGCAAAGCCTGATGCTAAGCTCAGCTGCTTCTTCACCTCGTCTCCACTTCTGTTCTGGGTCTGGTGTGCAGCCAGCCTCTGTTTCTGAAGTCGAGTACTCCCAGAGTGATTACTGATATCCACCATAATGTAGTTAGCAGATAGCCCATTTGTTCCGCTACGGATAAGGTTGCAAGAGAACATTTTAAGCCCACTTTTTTCCTTTGGGGAGGATAAAATTTAGGATATATATAGATATAATATATAATGTGCAATGTCTAATATATACATTTACATGTTATATCTACCTGTCTGTACTCTCCTTGTGACAAGAAGTTGAACAGGAGTCAGCAGTATGGGTCTTTTGCCCAAGAAGGCCAGCCACACACTGGGAAGCTGTAGCTAGCAGGTCTGTGAAGAGATCCTTCTCCTCTGTTTGGCATTTGTGAGACCACATCTGGATTACTGTGTCTGGTTTGGGGATCCCCAGTGAAAAAGAACCATGGACATACCAGAGCGAGTTCAGCAGTGGCCAGCAACCTACTCAGGGGGCTGGAGCACACAGCATGCAAACAAGAGGTAGATGGATGGGTTTACTGAGTCTTAAGAGGAAAAGCCTGAGGAGAGACATTATTTCTGTTTTCCATGACCTGTTGCATGGTTATAGAGAAGACAGAGTCAAGCTCTTCTCAGAGCAGAAAGACAAAATGCAATAAATGAAAGTCATATGAGGGATAAAAAATATTGTCCTATGAATAATCAAACACTTGCACAGATCCAGGAGAGGTTGTGGAATGTTCTTCTTTGGATGCGTTCAGAACTCAGATGGGAACATTCACAAACAACTTCATCTGACTTCAAAATTCAACACAACTTCCAAGTTAGTCATACATTGTGAAGAGTATTGGATCAGATGACCACAAGAGGTACTTTACACTGAATTCTTCTGTAAGAAGAATCATTTCATGATAAGACCGAAACCCCTTTTGGGGTTTACACCCCAAAATCACTGGAAGGCTGCAATTCACACCTATTTAATGACAGAGATTTCTCAAAGAAAACCTTAGTTATGAATGTCCTACACAGGAAAATCTTCCAGTGGAACTCACATTTGACCATGTAACACAAATGTGTATTAAACATGGCTTCAGCAATTCTTGTGCTACCAAAGCTATTCAGTGTAATGTAAACGAACTGTTTCCCAGTAACATTTCAAGTCACAGAATATTGCCCTACACAACATTTAGTAGTCACAGAGTCCCTGTTTTGCTGCTGTTGTTTATCTTCAACACATGTAGAAATTGTTTTGGTGGAAAGATGGGCCAGTAAATGTGATCTTTTGTTTTGACGTAATACATTCCTCTTACTCATTAGATGCTTTTTTGAGATTAGTCTAAGAATGTTGCTCTTGCAGTCAACCAGATAACGATTCCTTTTTCTTTTGGGGAGGGGAGGCATGGGATGTCTACAATTTTTTTTGGCTAGAGCAGCTCTGATACTTTATGCATTTGAGCCTTTGTTCTTAAAATAAACACATAAACTTGGCTTAAAGTAAGAAGTAGTAGAATTTATTTGTTATTAGAATGCACTTGTGATTAGAAGAACCATTAACTAGCAGCTGTTCTTGTGCACTGTGTGAGATGACCACACTTTCCCTACATATTTTGGAGGGCAAGAATGGCATGTGCTATGATGCTAAGGATCTCACAAATGTCAAGGATGCCTTTTAAATTACATTTACTGCTCTGTTTCTCCAGCCAAAGAAGCACTGTAGGAAAACAAGGAGACTCTGATTAAGACAAAAGGCTATGTCCAATTATTTTTACCTCTGAGCTTGCCTTTTGCTATCAGGTTGTCAAGTATAATTTTCTTGAGATGGTGTCTACTCAGAGAAAAAATAAACAAAAAAAGAACATTGATGCAGATATGCACATCTTCCTAAGAGTGTCTGTAGCATTGCTATGTGTACACCATAGGTCATGAACCTTTTCCAGAGGGCTGTAATTTCTTCAGTCTCTTCTATACAATGTTTTTTATGCCCTTTTCATGTCCATTCACATACTGCCCCAGAAATGTCTGGTAGGGAGCCATGGTAGATTTCTCTATATTTTGCCCTTTGTTGGCAAGTGGGTTTGACCTTTAACATCGTTGAGTCCAGCCATCAATCTGACACTGCCAAGTCCACCACTAAATATGTCCCTAAGTGCCACATCTAAATATCTTTTAAATACCTCCAGGGATGGTGACTCAGCCGCTTCCCTGGACAGTCTGTTCCAGAGCTTGACAACCCTTTCCGTGAAGAAATTTTATCCAAATTGCCAAACTAAAAGTCCCCTATTGCAACTTGCGGCCATTTCCTCTTGTCCTTTGCTTGTCATTTGGGAGAACAGACTGACCCCTACCTGGCTACAACCTCCTTTCAGGGAGTCACAGAGAGTGCTAAGTTCTTCCCTAAGTTTCCTTTTCTCCAGGCTAAACACCCTCAGCCCCCTCAGTAGCTTCTTATAAGACTTGTGCTTCAGACCCTTCACCAGCTCCTGCACCTTTAGGAGCTCCCTGTTTCAGAACATCCAGTCTTCCTGCACTTTTTTGCCCTTCAGGCAGAGGCAAAGTCCCTGCTGGTACCACATTGTGGTGCCACCAGCAGCTAACAGTTCCTCATAGCCATGCACCACCTTGTATCTCTGTACCCCACTACAGTCCTCCTGGAGGCTGGAAGCTCTATTCACAATAAACTTGCCTGGAACAACTGAACAGACATCAAACTAATGTCTTTAAATTAATTATCTATAAAGCTAATTTGTCTCTAAAGGTAAGAGTGATTACAAATGGGGAAAATATCATTGGTATATAGATTTCAGTGTGCAAAACTCTTGCACAGTAACAGTCAGGGAAGGACAGATTCAGGAAAAACAGACAAAAGCACAGATTCACGAAAAGCAGTACAGCCCATGGAAGCCAAATAGTGGCTCAAGGACAGGGTTATTATCCAAATGGCCACTCATGATTAAGGGCATCCTGTGCTGAGGAGTGAGAAAGCAACAGCAGCAGTGAGAGCTCTGGCCTTGCATTGGGCTCTATAAATATATGGATTCAATGCATGGTGAAAGAATCTTAAACTGATCTTTTCCCCATAGTCAGTACATCTACAGACCTCACATTGTGGCTTGACCTTCACTGGTCCTGAAACACTTGAAGTACATTACTTTTGGCAGCTCTACAGTGGGGTCAGCAACCTCCAGCAAGAGCCAGTAACTAAGAGTTCAGGTGCAATAACATCTTAAATCACCACAGCTGCTTCTTTGGTGTGCATGAGTCACAGGTCCAAGTGGATGAGTATAAAAACCTAAAGGTTAAATCTATATTAGTAAACTAAATAGTGTCAGGGCCATCAAGCCATCTGGAACAATCTGACGCATCCATAATATTAAACTCTCTTAACCTCTAGCACAGGACAGCTGCCTGCATGTTGCCTGCTGGCAATGGTCCCTGGCCTGAACTAACTCACAAGCCATGCCCAGGAATTGGGAGGTTGTCAGTTGATCTAGGCCAAAACCACGCCAGGCACTCTTCTAACAATTGAATAGTGTGGATGAGTAAATCCGAGTGCTTATGCCCATGCCTTGACACTGTTTAATTTACCAGAATACATGTACCCATAGTTTTCTGAATGTGTCACTAATCCATCTGCTGTCTCTAGGTATTTTGGTCTTTGAATTTATATATTTGAAACATATGCAGCCTGACAGGACCTCTTTACTCTACACACTCTTAATTGATGTGTTGGCATACAGCACCCAAAATTCCCTCCATAAATATACATTTTTTGATGACTGCAGATTAATACATTTCTATTTGGAATAAACTCTCCATGTTTGGTCAAGCCAAGAATATGTTCAGACTGGCACAGTTTGGAATGCACATCTGGAATGTGTGATGGCATTAAGAGATCCTAAATACCAGAAGAGCAACAAGTTGGGCTTCTGAACACAGCACTTATATTTCTTGCACAGGCTTTGATAGTCTCTGGTTGTCAAGCCTCTATGGACACCACTGTGGTGTGAAGAGTCTTGCTGCTTTTTAACCCATCAAATTTTGATAAAATTCAGCAAGGTCACTGGTTCTGGTCCCACAAACATGTGCCAAAGATAGACTTTTGTACAACACTACTTCTGGAATTGCCTGAAGATTTTTCCATTTACTACCAAGGACACCACTGGTTTGAGCACACTTCCTTGTCTACCTGTCCCTGTCTTTTCCCATGCACAAAGGCATGGGGAATTATAACTTAGGAATAGTAAGTGCAGAGACTGTTGGCTTCTTCTTTGCTTTAATCTGTTTTCCTTCCAAACAAAACATGATTTTTTGGAGCATTACCATGCAACATGCTTTGTTATCATTCAGTTAGTCCATTCTTATTATCAATTCTTGAGTAGATCTCAATTCTTTAGATATAAAAAAAATCACCTTTCACAGAAAAGCCAAGGGCCATAGATTGCTCCCCACCCCTCTGAAAAAGATTCGGGAGCAGGAAGTATCTATCTTTTAATTTTTTTTTTCTCCAGTTGTTTTGACAATGATTACTTTTAATGTGGTGTCAATAAATCCATTCAAATCTGGAGCAATGTTGGCTTGAATAAACAAGAAAAATTTCAAAAATTACCTTTCTCCTGTACATGTTCCAATAAATGGAGTCATGCTATACTCAATAGTAATTATGAAGTGACCCTATAAATTATTGTACAGTGATTCATGTTATTCTATGGACTTTAGGTCATACACTTCATTTCAAGCTGAAAGTGCTGCAAAGGATATATTAGGCTCTAGAGGAAACAGGGAAAGAATATAGTGTACACTTCATATTGGTATCACGGGAGACCTGGCTGTGAAAAAGCACTTCCCAGCAAAATATACTGAAATTACTGCAATACACCTGAGCTGAAGAAGCAACTGCATGTTTCCCTACCGACTTGAGAGAGGGAGCACCTCAGTTTGTCAGCAGAAACAGTGATTGGAATTAATTCTCCATAAATTCTTTGTCTGTTCAACATTGACAGAAGATTAAAGACAATAACATTAGCATGGTTTTGTTTCAGAACATGATTTATGATGATGTGACACTGTATAAGAATTGACACACTTCATTTTCTCATAAAATTTTCTTCAGTCTCCCTGAAAACACTCTCTGTAGGAGGTAAATAGACCTAAATTTCAGAGGTGGGAAACAAACATGAGCAACTAAAAGTGAGCGAAGTGTCCCACTTAGATTCACAACTACTTAGAATCTGGGAATATGCTGGCCAAGGTACATATTTCATCCTTCTGATTTTCTCAGCCATTTTTTCTGTACCTAACCTGTGTGTCCTAGAGGAATAAGAGCATACCTGTCAGATCTGCAGCAGTTAGACAACCTCTCTCTGTTCAGTTGACTGACAGAAACCCAAACTATGAGAATCAATCAAAGCTGGCAGAAGGAGAAAGGAAGACACCATGAAACCAGGAAATCTAGTTGGCTCATCTCAGTTCCTTTGATTTTGGAGTCTACTGATTCTATGTTTTGGCTTTGATTTTAATTAACAACAGAGGGAAGTGTCTTATTCCAGGAAAACCTATCTCCGTTACTGAAGATGGCCATATGACCAATTTTCTCTCTACAAACACTGAGCACAACCACCACTCCCTTTGCCTTCTAAATTCAGAAGATAAGATTTGAATTTTCAAATTGAAAACAAGATTTTTTTCCCACATCAGTTCTGTGGGAAAACATCAGTGGGCTACCCAGAAAATGGCTGGGAGGAATTGGCTGCAAATCAGGTCAAAGACTCCAACAGGATCACTCCAGTTTACTCCAGCTGGTATCTTCTTGGTTTTCTCACACCTCACATCACCAGCATTCTGGTGTTGAATATACAACAGGGAAATGGCTGCCCCGAGGACAGCACTTGAAGTGGGCTGTCCCAGACTGGCAGCTTGTCCAACCTAACTCTTGCTTCCCACCCCACAGTGTGCAGAACTCAGGAGAAGTGAGCTGTATGACCTTCCCTGCAGCAGCAGGCAGTCCTGAAGGGCAAAAAAGTGCAGGAAGACTGGATGTTCTGAAACAGGGAGATCCTAAAGGTGCAGGAGCTGGTGAAGGGTCTGAAGCACAAGTCTTATAAGAAGCTACTGAGGGAGCTGAGGGTGTTTAGCTTGGAGAAAAGGAAACTTAGGGAAGAACTTAGCACTCTCTGTGACTCCCTGAAAGGAGGTTGTAGCCAGGTAGGGGTCAGTCTGTTCTCCCAAATGACAAGCAAAGGACAAGAGGAAATGGCCTCAAGTTACAATAGGGGACTTTTAGTTTGGCAATTTGGATAAAATTTCTTCACAGAAAGGGTTGTCAAGCTCTGGAACAGATTGTCCAGGGAAGCAGCTGAGTCACCATCCCTGGAGGTATTTAAAAGATATTTAGATGTGGCACTTAGGGACATATTTAGTGGTGGACTTGGCAGTGTCAGATTGATGGCTGGACTCAACAATCTCAAAGGTCTTTTCCAACCTCAGTGATTCTATGATTCATCGCTTCCAGACAGATTTACTTTTTCCTCTTCAGAAGGTCAATCAGTTCAAGGCAGGTGTGAGAACTGCTGCACAAAACAGCCAAAGGGTTATATAGCACACCTTTCAGTGTGTGGTCCTGCCAAATATTTTTGCATGGACTTTCAAGTTGGCCCTAAAATGGTTTCCAAAACAAGGTCAAGGGAATGCATTGGAAACTACTGCTGCCATCATTCAAAGAACAAACAGCATCAAAACATTGAAACTGTGGAGTAAAATGTACCATATGTTCCTTCTGTAATGACATCCAGCCTTACCTCTGGGGCTTTATTAGCCCAACAGATCCAGGCAGCACACAGAATTCTTCAGCTGAAATGCACTGGTCAGTCAGACGATGGCACTACAGACCCAGGTCCACCAGCTGCACTCATTAAAACTTCTGCTTGGCCGTTCATTATTCTGGTTTCATTCTCCACCCCAGTTTTCCCCTGGTTACCTGGTTAGAAACTGTACCCCCTGATAATTCATATGCTGGCGCAGACAGTCCATGGCAAACGTTGCTAAGAGAGGGACTGCCACCTGTTAAGAATCCATGGTTCAGGGACGCAGTGAAGTGTGCTCCTTTCCCACACTAGTATTTTAAAAGGTTATAGATCATGTGTGCATAATAGGCAGAACATTAGGTCACTTGTCTCACTTACAACAATAATCCGTTTTGATATGGGTCAGGTTGACACAAAGGGTCCACCCATACCAGATCTATTGATGAAACTGATCCCTTTCCCCCAAACTAATGAAATTTTCAACTAATGGGTACTTAAGTTAATAAAGTGTGCCACACATCTGCTAGAAGCCATTTGTAAAATAAAGCACTGGAGTTCAATTTTGAGAACATTGACATAATGTTTGAGTGGCATCCCACAGGGACCCAGCATGGCACCAAATTAAGGAGAGTAACACAATAAACGTGTGAGAAATAACCTCAGTATATAAACAGTAAGTAGGAGCTTCTCTTTCTTTAAAGGAAGCGTAATACTACTTGGGGTTCATACCATCACTAATGAATTGAACGGGACAAATCCTGATCTCCCCTCACAGCCAATGAGCATTTG
This sequence comes from Trochalopteron elliotii, assembly GCA_024734555.1. Lineage (NCBI taxonomy): Eukaryota > Metazoa > Chordata > Aves > Passeriformes > Leiothrichidae > Trochalopteron > Trochalopteron elliotii. The sequence continues at coordinate 2,716,632 of JANPWX010000085.1, read as the reverse complement.
GACAATGACTTCAATAGGACCAGGATTTAACCTGGGGAATTATTTTGACGGAAATTGGCAACAAGCTGGTTCTTGTAGCTAAAAAGTATCTTTTCATTGAACTTGTGCATGACTCAGGCTCTCCATTTTGTGGGGGTTTTTATTGTGAAGGAAATTGGAGGGAAAAAACATTTCGGCAGAGCCTGAGAGATTTATTTTTTAGTTCTTGAAGTTACCTCGCTTGATACAATCCAAGCTAAATGTTTCTCAGCAGTGTCAAAGCTCTCTTTTTCTGCAGCCCTGTGGATAAAACACAGGAATCATTCTAGACTATCTGCTGAATTTTAATAGTCCTCTTTCCTATGCCACACAGTGCAAAACAAGAAGCAGCAAGAAATATCAATGACTGAGCATCATGAGTGGCACTGCTCTTTTTAAAAAAGGTATTATTCAAACATTGCATTATTATAGTTGGCCAACATTTTTGCATGAAAAACATTTTCAATTTTACAATTGCATTGAAAAATTAAAGACAAGCAAGTTTTGACAGTACCACTCATAATCAATTTCCTTTTTAAGAAAGTAAAACATCTGAAAGAACTCAGAAGATTTTTTTTTTTAACAAAATAAAATTATCTTACTTTTTGTAGTACTTCTGTCATATTTTGAAGAGAAAAAATTGCTACATTAATAAAGCTAAAATTTTAATTCAAAAACTGAGAAGGATTTACAGTTTTATTTATTAGTTACTCTTTTTCCCAGAGTTTATATGGAGGAGAGATATGTTGATCTTATAAAAAACACCTTTGAATCTCCTTGTTAGCATATTTCTAAAGCACTTTTCAGTTAAATGGGCAGTTGCCAAGTGATGTGATAAGGTTATACTGAAGAATTAGGAGCGTTTATGCCTTGACTTTGAGACACATTTATTGTCCCATTTAAGACAGGATGAAACCTGGACACAGACAAGAGCTCCAGGCCTGCTTTTGCTTTGCAGATCCCCCAGTCCAAAATGCTGTTAAACTGTGATTGCATTTATAGCAAACATTGGCCAATATTCAACCTATGTTTTTTACTAATAAAGCCCCTCCATTTTTAACCTTATTCATTCATACCCTACATAGATTAACATTGTAAATGTGATGGCTTCCCTCTTTTCCCTCAATTGTCCTCTATTTCAGCTTTTAGTTTTGGAAAACAGGAATCAAATGCTCATCCAAGTTCATGGGCTGAGGTTAAATCTGGCCTTAATCTAAATGTGGTCGGAGCCCCCTTGACTACCCTACACTGGAACATGGTCACTCTCATCCCTCAATGCATACATATGTTGTTCCAAGAATAATGTTTCTCACAATATTCCTAAGCTTTCAGCACTGAGTTCAGTTGTCTTTTACAGTACATATATGGCAGTGTGGGGAGGGAATAGATGGGGATGTGCAGAGGAAGATCCCACTCAAACACCATTGCTGTGAGACTGTTTTTTCCAAGCTGGTTCACTCCAGGATACATTCATGCAGTAATGCTGTTTCCCAAAGCAAACCATTTCTTTATTCCTCATCCTACAGCACACAAATACTTGGGAGCCTTCTCAGTGACTAGAGTTGAGTTTGAATTGGATTCTGCTTTGCTCAATAAAACCAGCTCGAGTGGGTTGAGGGGTCTGTTGTGTCTGTGTGGCAGCTGACTGGGTGGGTGAGGGCTGGAGTGAACTGAGTGAGGTTTAACTTCATCCAGGGCCACATCCACACTCATCGAGATCACTCAGCCGCTGATCTCACCTGTTTTACCACGCCCTCAAATATCACCCCATGGGTCTGTCTTTTCAGGAGTGAGTGCTTGTCATTTCAAACTGCTGGGTGTGTGCTTTACTGAATCCCTCAGTATCTGAATTTAGCAACTTTGAGTCATCTGGTTCTGTTATGAATATTGTGGGCTTCTGGGAAGGGTCAAATCTAGAAGCCCAGCTCCCATTTTCTACCATTTCTGAATCAGGCCTCCATTGCTTTTAGCTAGTTTATAGAATTACAAATGAGAGAAGAAGCCACCCTACAGGCTACACTTCTGCTCTCTACCAAAATGTGACTTCAGCTGGTGTCTTTGGAGATGAAACTGCTGTAACTAAGGACAGGGTGGGACAGTCCTTCACCTATTTGGACTGACCCTGACAACTGAGGCAGTAGAAGGTAATCTTCCATCCCAGGGTGCACAGTCAGCAGATTAAGTTTTAACAAAATATTCCTGAAATTGCCAAGCAGAGCTGTTATAAAAAAAAGAAACCTTCTCTATTTCAAATGTTTTCATTTTGAAGTATTTCTCTTTTGCATTTTCTTGATTCTTCCCCATATTTATAATTCAAAAAGCATTATGGGAACAGCCACCAAAATTTTTCATTTATCAAATACAGGGATTTTGACATATGATATATTTTAACATAAATTTCCTTATGCTTTCTATAAAAAATGTATTTAAGTAATACTGAGGAGATCACAATTATTTCCTGGTCAAAACTCATGCCAAAAAAGTCGACCTGCCTGTGCTATCATTTGGAGGAAATAAATTGCCATAGTATCTATTATCAACTTTTCCTTTTTAGGGAAACACCTGCATAATCTGCACAGGGAAATCTGGCAGAACTCCAGCCTCCTCATGTCTCAGTATTACTCTTACAGCCTGAGGTTAAATTTTGCTGGCAACACACATTTATGTTCTGGAAGCAATTTTTTGTTAACACCTAAGGTAGCTCTTAGCATCAAGTTACTTAACATGACAATTAGTAGAAATCACTGCAGTGGTGGTTTTTCTTTTATGTCAAATTCCTACCACAAAACCAGAAAGAGAATTAGACACATCAATTGAAAAGAAGAAACATCACCTAAGTATTGTTTGGAATGAGGGGAAAAGGTGTCAGGCTCCATGAATACTGTCAGAAATTTATTTGTTCTGGTGATTTTATATGAGTAATGCTTAGACATTCCATATGCTGCATATTTATAAGTACATGTTTTAAAACAGAACTAAAATTCCTCTTTAGTCCTTCCTTTCTCCAAGGTTAGTAAGTTTTTGTACATCTGCAACTTTTACTTGGTTCCTATACCCTCACATAGTTTTTCATCTGAAAGATCACATTTTTTCCAAAGAAAGAATATTTGCTAGGAGCTTAGGAAAAGAACCTCTAGGTGCCTCCTAATAGCAAATTATGGTTTCATGCTCAGTTCTCATGTCTCTGGACACATGAGGTAAGAACACTAGACACACAAAAAGTGACATTTTTCATGTGCACTTGAAAATTTGTCCTCTGCACATAGAATCAAGTGGCATTTCAGAGCTCTAAACATGCAGTATCAATAGCAAGTACTGCAGACCCCTGGAGTGTTTTCAGTTGCCACACTGCCAACACAAGGAGAAGCCCCTCTGCAAATCCATTCCATATACTTGGCCTCTCACCTTAGTGTAAAAAGCTGACTGGAACAACTGATCTTCAAAGTAAGTGGTCATTGCACAATCAAGAGAGGAATCTGGATTACAGAGCAGGAGAAGGCATGGGCAAATTGGAAATAGGAAAGATGATTTGTTCAAGGGACCAGTAGCTGGATGCCATAAGGCAATCATAGCTTGATCCTCAAAGACATCTTGGTACCTAAATATCTCTGCAAATTTTCATCTCAGCATCAATATAAAAAGACAGAAACTATTCTGCAAATAGGATTCATTCATAAATTTCCTAATTGCACATGCATATTTCTTTAAAAAAATGACAAATTTATTAGAGAAGAATAGTGGAGGGACAAACACATTCTGCTGCAAGGGGAAACTGGAATCGGATTCTGCGAGCAGCATCAGCAAACTCCATCTGTAATTGTCATCTTCCTGGTGGGCCACACCATCAAGTATCTCCAAGGTCTGTCATGGTCTCTTTGCTCTGTGGAGAATAAGGATATTCATCAAAAAGCTCCAGGTTCCCAGCTTCTCACACATGGGTGGCTCTGCTAGGGAGTGAAAGGATACAACTGTATTGGAAAATAGCCACATTATAAATCCAGCAAAGGAAGGGATTTTGTAATAAACAGGGAATATCAGAGACAAATGAGAAATAAAAAAGTAAAGAGCCCCCTCCAGTGTCACCACATATGTGATTAATGAGACTTAAGGAATTCTCCAATAGACTCTCCAAGCAACTGAGTCCTGCTTCAATGGTATGCAGTCAGGTTGAATTTGTATTCAGAAATCCCAGCTGTACGCAATGCCCAGGACTGTTCCATATATGTGAAAAGAATTACACGCAACTCAGCTAAGAAAAAAAGGAATTGCCATTCAAACAGAGGATATTTTTAAGGCCAGGATATTGCAATGGGCATTTTTACTATCTGACTGTTTCTCCTCTCCTTCTTTAAATAGAATGCAGGGAAATTGGAAAGAGATGAAGATATCAAAAAGTTATGATTTAAGTGGTCTTCAGACAATCTCCATCTGTATGGTACAAAACAAAATTAAAGTACTTTTTAAAAGAACAAAACACAAACACAGTGTGGTGAAAAATAAAGACAATAGTGTTCTGTCTTCTTGAATTTTGTCTTGATATCTGACTTGCATGCTTAGCTTCTCCTTGAACCTGATCTCACTGTCAGTGGAAAGAAGACACACTTTCCCTGGGTACTTTATTTTTCAGACTGTTGGCTTCAGATCTGAAAAGTCCCCTGTGCATCTTGCACATTGGTCATCTTTCCATGTGTTGGAGGCCACACACTGGGTCTTTGAGTTTGTGGCAGTGAGACTGAAGACTAATCGACTTCACATCTGTAAAAGACTTAAGGAGAGAAACCTGAATAAATATTTCAAGGGGTGGATAAAGTAGCATTTATACAATTCTGGTCCATTTCTAATACCCACTGAGATCCCAGGCTGTTTCATTGTGAAGCCAGAAGTGAACGAAAACTGAGCTCCTTTCCCATTCATAGTTGTTCTCTTTCTATTTAAAACAATATTTTGAAACATTTAAACCATATGGTTTCTTTATAGATAGTTTACATTTTTCTGCAGTCAAAAATGTATCGATAGCTCCTTTTTAACTGACAATATGATACGATCATAACATATTAATAGTGAAGAATTAATATGTAAACTAGAAATAATGCCTAGCATAAAAATCAACAGTCTATATCTTAGGACAATCCAGAAAGGGCTACGGTGGTTGTATGTGGTTTGGATGGAATGTTCTATGAAGAAAAATTGTGTTTAGTCTGGCAAAGATTCACTTGAAAAGTGGTTTAATGATAGTATACAAAACACATACAACTGAAATCTGGACAAAAGACAGAGGTATTAGGGAACCTAATTTCTTCAAATTCTGTAAGATGATTAAAGTAAAAAAAACAACCAGATCTTATTCTAACAGACAACTGCTGGTCTTGTGTAGCCCTTTAGCCTTTTAAAAATAACCAGGAGAATTGCAGAACAATTAGTAGAACAAATATTTGTTCTTACGCAAAGCATATTGAATAGATTTGGAACACAGGATGCAAGTAATTATTAGAATCAAAATAGGCTAATGTTCTCCGATGCTATTTGTAAAGCAATTTGAGTTTCATTATTAGAATGTGTATTTAACATATCATTTTGAATCGCATTACATGCTATTTGGACTAAACTTAATGGGATTATTGTTTTTGGCATTCATGGTCATGCAATATCCATAAACAATGTTTCTGAACCCTTTAATACAAGAAACAGACATATGGTGTCAAGAAATGAGCAGGCTTTTCAGCATTTTTAACAGCACACTTATAACACACTTTCAATCTCTGTGTTTCTAGGAATATTTGTGAATGTATCACTGTTAAAGTATTACTTGTCCATCCCTCTGCTTGTCTACTCTGTCTTCTACAGATGGGAATAAGCATGGCTTGATTAAAAACCTTATTCTATTATTTACTGCCCATGGTTCATTCTGATTTTTTTTTCTAGTACAGTTTTGAGAATTACTTAATATTTATGAGGTGGTAGAGAAAAAACCTTAGCACTTATCTTGTTCTAAAAGTACAAGAAAAAGAAACAGTAAAAATCTTATTTCCCAAATATGAGAAATTAAATTGTCTCTCCCCACATCTAACTTGGTCTTTAATGTGCACTGTGAAGCCCTCATGACTGGCAGTGGCTGCTCTACAGTGTCTGCACAATGAGACATTGTCCACAGAGACCTTTGAGACCCACCTTGAAAAGCTCAAAACCAGAAGTTGAAAGCTGCCCTGCCCTTCCGATAAGAAACCATGCTTGGTAGCAACAAAACTTGGTGTTCTTCCTACTCATCCATTGGGCATCATATCCATCACACGTCCATGTGATCAACGTCCATCGCATGCTGATGTTACAAATGGTCACCGAGCTTCAAGGTGAACATTTATTTTAATGGATAAACATTTTATTTTAATCGATATATTAACAGAATTACGGGTTGCTCCTGGTTGGAAGGAACCTTTAAAGACCATTTAGTTCAATCCTCCTGCCATGAGCAGGGACACCTTCCACTAGACCAGGTTACTTAAAGTCCTATTTCACTTTTCCTTGAATATTTCCCATAAAGGGACATCCACAAGTTCTCTGGGCAACCTTTTCAGTATCTCACCACCCTCAAATGTAAAAAAACACCTTCCTTATGTCCAATCTAAACCTACCCTTTTCCAGATAAAAACCATTTCCCCTTGTCCTGCCACTACAGGTCTTGGTCTCCTCCATCTTTCTTGTAAGCCCCCTTTATATAATGACAGCCATCAATATGGTCTCCTCCAAGCCTCCTCCAAAACTTTTGAAGCTTGATTCTTCATACTCCACCAGTCTCTGCTTGCTCTCCATGGCCACCTCTTCTGAGAAAATCTGAAAAATCGCTTCTGTCACTTGCTTCTGCATCATGGCCTGTCTAACTCAGCCAGCTGGGATCTGCCTCGTTTCACTAGAAATGCCAAAGGAGGTCACAGAACTTGGACAGGATAAACCTTTTGTAATATGTCAGCAAGAAATGTTTAGTGGTTTGATCCTTGTGTATTCAGCCATGATTGCCCTGATAATGTGTGCTGACAGGAAGGAATGAATCTTCTGACAGGATGTCAGTTGGAACTCTCTTTACAACAGGTAGAATTTTTGGGGTTTTTAATCCATATTATTTAATTTAATGTGATGTCTGTGGTATGCATAAGTATCTATCAATGGATTCTCTGTGGAAGAAGGAAATAAAAAAAATGGATATGTATTTGAATATGGTGATTTAAACCATTAATATGGAGTCAGCAAGAACTTTGTAAGAGGAATTGAAAATACCTCAGCAAATAGTTGGTGCTGCCTGACATAGTGTATATCAACTCCATCCAAGTGACTGGCTTCTGAGTTTTTTTCCTTTAATCTTGCCTTGCCTGAGTCTTTGTGCTAAATTACAAGCTCTTTGGGAGAGGAACTGTGTAAATGTTTAAGGAACACCTACTGCAAGAGGGTCACGATTGTGACTTGGCAGCATGTAAGAAATAATGAAGAAAAGAATGAGGACTGGGCTCTTGAAATGGCATTGTTCAACCTTCAATATCCCACAAAGTTACAATTGAAAGTAACTAAATAGTAGGCTTAGTCCCACAGGTCTGAAAGAATTCCTGAAAGAATTTCCAGCCTCTTCAAAACAACAAAGGAAGCTGCCAGTCTGGCATGTAAGGATAGATTGGTGCCTGGTGGAAGTAAATTCCTCATCTGAGGCAAACATTTCAATTACATAGCAGGAAATCCTATAACTAAGGAGTTTCTGCCACATTCAGGAAGACTTGACTCTACTCCGTGCACAGCAGAGAATGCTGAGAACATTTCTCTGGCTCCCCAGAGCTAGAAAAAGAGTGATTCTGTTAATTCTGCCTCTCATCCTTAAACAGGTCCTGTGAGATGGGGTCCAGGTCTCAGTGAAGTGCAGGTGAAACCATGTGAATTTAAACAGGAAGCAGGGGTGAAAGATGCCATCTCCTCCAAAACTGCCGAAGAGCCAGCCTGCAATTAAGCCACCAGAAACAGGCCAAGGATGCAAAGTTTAGTAGTTTGTTGTTTCCCAATTTGTTAATACATCATCCAAGATCAAAACTTTGCAACACTTGTTGTTTTCATCAGAAAAGTTTAATTGCTTTATACCAAAATTTAGGCTTTTGTAATACAGTGCAATCTCTCAACTGTGTTTAAAAAATGTGTGTAATTTTAACTGATTGTTGTATTTCAGCACAGTAAAAAACAGTGAAATATTCAGCATTACCACATAACGATGTTGTGCTCAGTTCAAGCTTTTGTTTTACATCTGAGACATCCATTTCGAAACTGAATGCTAACTCATTCAGTAACTCTTTTGATTAATCAGTTTCCTCATATGATTTGGGGAAGCACTTCTTTATTTGAAACATTCCTTTTTCAACCCTGCTATGGCATAAATTTGTTTAACTAAATATGATGGAAACCAAGGGGAAAAATAGATCCTCGATTTATAAGATTTACAGACAAAAGGAGAACAGGGTGATGATCTGCCTCCTTGCAAATGTGGGGCATCATGGGGAAAAAAGGACAAAGCTGCAAGAATTGAGCTAAAGACAAGTGTTTCAAGGGCTTTCTTCTCTTTTTCCACTCACACCAAATCTGGAGATAAGTCAGAAAAGGCATTCTATCATTACTAGGGAAAAGCTGTAATCAATCAAACTTGTTATTAAATATGCATTTTTTTCTTCTGAATGAGAGCAGGATAGTGCTCATCAGAGTTGTTTCCATATGAAGTGCTTGTCTATAAACAGTTTAATACCATTGTGACTAAATCAACAGAAAATTATGACCAGCAGAATTGGTGCAGCCCCACAGTGTAAAAGGAGATCCCTTGAGATGTGTCTAGTGCTATTTGTGCTGCAGGGCATTTTAACTGGAGGTTTTTGTCTCTGTGTCTGTCTGCTCACCCAGCGGGTGCCATAATGGCTATTGTGTCCTGACACTGCTACTCCCACTCAGAACTGCCCCACATCAGAGGGTGAGGCTGGGAAAAGGGCTGCCACAACATCAGTGTGTCTGCCACCCCCGTCCTGTCTTCACCTGATTCCTCAAGGCACCTTTTTCCAAGTGCAAATGGACAAATGATACTGAAGTGACCAAATTTATTCTGTACCTCTGCAAGGAGAGATTTTTATCTGTACAGATCTGCTCTCAAACTCTTCTTTCAGCCTTCAAGGTGCTGGTTCAGAGGAAGGCAGAGAAATGGAAATTTGGGGGAACCTATCCTGCTGTCAATATTAATTTAAATTATGTAAGGAGAAGATGAGTGAAATTAAGAAGAGAAGATAGAAAGGAAACATAAATGTTGATCAGAAGTGGAAAGGCTTTGGCATATCCATGAATATGATTAAAACAGCTTTTATCCTGTGCATAAATACTTAGAATATTTGTGCTTAGAAACTTAATAAGACAAAAAAAATCATTAAAATAGGTTTTGAAACAACATTCACATCACACAATGTGTACAGACTTTAACAACCTTCTCATATCCAACGTGTTTTGTCAGAGAAACAACTCAGAGCTAATGGAGTCTCCATGACAAAGAAAATATCTCTGTATGAAAAGAAACTATCTCAACTACAGAAAACTCTTGAAGTGCACCAGTCTGCACCCTCTGCCTGGCCAAATGCTGCCATAGCACTTGAGAAGCAGGGAAGCATGCAAGAGTCAAGGGTGAAGGAGTTGGATGGCTCAGGGTTGGTTCTCAGGGACAGATTGCAGTAATAACACTCCACTGGCAGTGATCACAGCTGAGCCTCTTGGGTCTGCTCAGGAGACAGGTGATGCTGTACTGAGGGTAAACACAGCCTGAACAACTCCAGCTAACCTTCAGTAAATACCAGCTAATATACCAGAAACCCAGGAGCCTGAGTTTTATGTATGTTGGTAATATAGGAGAAACCCAAACCATAAGGCTGCCAAAAGGCATAAAATAGAAATCAGTTTGCTGAGCAGTCCAGGACTCTTTTCACACTTTACCTTTTGTTACAGCAACCCATTCCTTAATATGTTTCTCTAAATTACAAAGCAGGGTTTCATCCACAAGGAATGTTTTTCTTTCAGACGAGATCCTATTCCAGCTTGGACCACTGCACTTCAGTCATCTTGCTGAATTCATGGGACACTGGAATCAGTTTCACAGCCACATTTGGGCATGAAATTCATAGATTCATCATTAAGGTTGGGAAATACATCTAAGATCATGAGGTCTTGCCATCAACCTAACACTGCCAGATCCACCAATAAATCATGTCCTCAAGTGCCACATGTACATGTCTAGAATACCTCCAGGGACAGTGGCTCAAAACGCTTCCCTGGGCAGCCTTTTCAAACACCTGACCACCCTTTCAGTGAAGAATTTTTTCCTAATATTCAATATAAACATCCCCTCTTGCAACTTGAGGCCCTTTTCTCTCATCCTGCCACTGGTTACCCGGGAGAAGACAGTGACCTACACCTCGACACAACTCCTTTTCATGTAGTTATAGAGAGAGGTTAAGTTCCCTCCTGAGCCTCCATTTCTCCAGATTAAACCCACCTAATTCCCTCAGCCATTCCTCATCAGACTTGTTCTCCAGACTCTTCACCAGCTTCATTAGCCTCTTTAGACATGCTCCAGCACCTTTGGACTCACTAGAGCACCTGAATGATCATATCATCATCTGAATCAGAAGTAACTATTGCCAGAAATAAAGGTGTATTCCACCCAAACTAACTTTTGCCAGCTTTTACCATGTCCATCATGCATCCTTACAGAGGTTTATTTTCTAATGATTAATTGTAGTCATACACTAAGCAAATATATTTGTTCACCCCATTCCTCATTTGAAATTCACACATGAAGAGTGTGCTCCTAAAAGACTTCATAAATAACGAAGAAGATCAAAAAGTGAGTTCATTTTAAGATCTGCCTCATTCTTCCCGTGAGGGGAAATGACCCCTTGCTGTTGAGGAGTTTTAGAGTAAGTGAAGTGTAACTTAAATTCTGCTTGCCGTGGATAAGGTCTTGGAAATCATAGCATCCAGAGGGTCACCTCTTCTTGCTTGAAGGAGACACCCTGGAATGTGCAGCAAGTTGTTATTTTTCAACAAACTTGTGGTTTGTGGTCTTGTCGGCTTGTTTGGTTTTTCTGGGGTATTTTTTTGGGGGGAGGGCTTTGGTTGGTTGGTTGGTTGGTTGGTTTGGTTTGCGGTTTGGTTTGTTTTTTCTTTTGTTAAACACAGATAATGGCCTGTTGGAAGCTAGAACTGGCAAGCCTCCTAAAGCACTGTTCTGTAGATAAATATTTGGATAAGTTAGGCTTATTTATGTAAAATATTTATTTTGATGGAACATTTGCTCATGTTTTCAAAAACAGAAATAAGTTCGTTAATCCATAGAAAGGATTTATTTGTAGTGTTGGTTCCCAAAGAAGTCAGCCCCAGTTCGGTTACACTGGTATAACTTGGGCAAAGAGCTCTTCTACACTCTGGTATCAAATATCCTGAATTTTCATTTCAGATTGATCATGGAATGAACAGGACCTGGAAATAGGGTGCCACAAAGAGAATTTTTTATAAGCCAGTAAAAGATGAATAAGTCAATGACTCTATTTTTTTTTTCTTTTTTTAAGAAGAAGGGGACAAAAAGAAGTCAAGATAAAGTCTGTTTTTCTTTAATTAAGTGTGCCTCCCTACCTGTTTCTTCCTACTCAAGTTCAGATAGTCACCTCATGTCAAGCATTTAGCTCAAGTCAGAGGAGCTTATGAGTTTTTATGTTCCTTTTGTAGCTAGTGGATAGAGAGAAGGCTCTAGAATGCAGTGCAGCTTCTGGATTGTCCCCTGGAAGAGTCTTTTTTCAATGACTGTTGGAGGTGTAGAGTCTTCTGGGTTTTAAATGGCTTTGAATACCCAAGATGGATCTAAGTTGCAGAACTCAGAGTAACATTTGAAATGTCAGCCTCATTTCAAATTTGCCAATATTTGAAAACAAAATAAACACAAATTTTTCTTGTAAATTCTCAAAAACCTCTTAGCCTTCAAGCTCTGCAGACTTTGCTATACAGAAAACTGAGAGTTCAAGCCTGCAATCAGCAGCTGAACAATTTATCACGTGACTCTCACTAGTTATGTGTGGTTAATATGAGTCCACATCTCAACTAATGCATTTATGGTAATCAGGATCCACACCATCAGGCACAAAAATGCAGACAATCTTACTGCTTTACATGACTTTTTATCAATCTTACTCTGCAGTTATATTCAGCCAGTACACAGCTTGCAAATAGAGCTTAAACCAACTCTTAAATATATATAATTCATAAAACTGTTTAAATAAGCTGCAGTTGGGTTGCCAGGTGACAAATACGCACACAGAGATGTATACAAGCCATATACATAATAAAAGGAAGTGATGCCCACTTATTTTTAATGTCTCTGACTGCGTATTAATGACAACAGAAGATTGTTTTGGGTGTACAGCTACTTCTAGATAGTTCATCAGCATTCATGGATGGTTACCCTGCTGCATTGCTATTAGAGGCTTTTCTCTTTTTCCTGGCATCTGATGGAATGAGTATGTTATTGACATTTATGAGGCAACTTTTCTTTTCCTCACCTAAAAGCTGCCTTTCCATGCAGAGCTAACCATGCCAAAGTATACACCTGATTTATGTGGTGGATTTGTTGCAGCACAATTGTCACTACATATAGTCATAAATGATGCAAGAAACCCATTAATACCTCTAAATCAGCATTCAAAGCTGTTTATTTAGATGTAGCCAAAGCCATGACGTGTCTGGATAGATCCCAGCCTGGACAATGAGTTCAGCCATAGCTCTGCCAAAGGCAAGCTGCTTCTTTTCTTCCAGGTGCTTGTCTACCACAGAAATTACTTAACACCTCAGCTGTCATTCAGTAACATTATGAAAATGTCCCAGTTTCTTTAGCCCTTGTCTGCAGACTGCGGATGGCACCAGCTTAGTCTATCAAAGCAGTGGGGTGAGATTTTCCACTGTGCTCATTTCACTGGGCTGGTGTGTAATTGCGTTCAGAGGAAAATAAATCTTTCTAGAATAATCATGAAGCTCAACAACCTTTAATCCAGCAGAGCACACTGGCATCACCTCCTTATATAATAAATACACGTCTAATAAATAAATGTCTGAAGGAAGCTTCATGGCAATAGAATCCCATTAACAGGGGTCAGGGTTTTACATCAAGGCCTGTTGGAGCCCTCTCCAAAGCAGTAGGCAGCTATTCAGGTCTACTGTGGAGGTTTTGCTTTCTTATACAAGCGAATGTGGTTCACCTCAAGGGAAAAGAAAACAGATCATTCGATGGTTCACAGTAGGCCTGCACGCCACACTGAGAACCATGAAGGGCTCATGGAAATACTCCTGGTGGAAGGCACCACAGTCTAATCCAGCAGACCTTTCCCTGGAGCCAGCTCTGGGGACCAAGTCCATGAGAGAATAATAAAATGGTGATGGAAAATGCAAAAACAAAATGCAGAAAGATTAATTAAATAAAGGGCATCCTTCCAGAAAAACTGTAACAACCCTGTGAAATGTATTTTCAACACCACAATACTCCTTCTCTGTTTTGTTTCACAGCACAACCATTACATGTAAGTGCTGCCTTTGAAACGCCAGGGAAAGACACTGATGAATGTTACACAGCAGACCAGACGCTGCCAAAACTAACTGATTTCTGTTTAGAGACCCTAAGAGTGAAATCCCTGTGAAGTAGCAGAGCTTGAAGAGTAATTAGCTACAACCATAACAAAACAGTGAGCTACTCACCACTCAAATCTCTATGACTTCTCTGTTGTTATAAGTGACATTGATCTTGCAGGTTGCTGAGAATGGACTGTCCATGAAAAGAATTGCTTAGCAGGAAAACAATCAAATTACTAAAATGCAAAAAGGTCATTTCTTACGATAAAAAATAAATTGTCAATGTTACTGAACGCTGATGTACCTGTTGCCACATTTTAAAGACTTAAGGCAAAATTGATCTAAATACAATCTCTCTTACTCTGGTGGACACATAGTGGTGCTAGCTGGTCCCAGCACAATGGTCCTAGCAGCTGCCATTTCATCATTTCACCACCAATGGTTAACTCAGGCTGTTGGGATTTGGGGTTTTTTGGCTTTTCATCAGCTAGACAAAAAGAATTTTCTCATATTCTTTAATACCTTGTTTATGTGAAATTTTGCTAAAGCATTCCTATTTTTGCCTGGGGAGAAAGAAAAAGGTAACAACGACCAGAAGTCTAGTCTGCATATCAAATGAAGAGACATTCATTTGTTGTGGTTTCTACACTTGTGTGAAATGGCAGAGTGGTGGAGTAACAATACATGGTTCACAGAGGTGATGCACACTGATTGCCTGGGATCAGTAATGTTACACTTCTAATAAAGCACCCTAGAAATACCTTACAAAACCTCATAAAACCCAGAAATACCTCTTTTGGTTCTTCAAGGACAAAAATGGATAGACTAGAACATGAAAAGAAATATTTTCATAATACAATCCCATATTAATTAATCACTAGAAAGATAAGTGTTTCTTGTTTCTGGGCTTCTGTCCCGTTTTATTGATTATATTCTGGACAATGTTGTTTGTAAGCTAATAAGAATTGCTCTTCACTTCCCAATTAATTGATTGATCAAAAGTAATTCTAAAAGAAAAATTTAATAAATCTGAAATATAAACTCAGTATAAATGTGAATTGAATTAATCAAGTCCACGTTGAATAAAGTATTGAGGATCAGATGTTTGATATGTTTGATCATGATTTTCCCTAACCTTCAGTCAAACAAAACCTCACAAAAGAACACCTTTAAATTCTACCAAAACTCAGTGTGAGATTTTTTAAAACTCATATGGATTCTTTCCCTAGAACTTCTAAGTGAGACATCTTAAAAATCATAAAAACAGCCAGATCTAGTTAAGCTGTCATAGACTTTTGGTAGAGATGAAAATATAACAGCAGGGCAGCATTTTATTGAATTTAGTCTACTTTTTATTGGACATATTTCAGCCAATTGCCATTTTGACTATCCTGGCCACCCTTTTGAGAATTCAGTTTTTCTGTAATTTCAACACATCAAGAGAGCAAACTTGGAAAAATGCCTTTCCCTCCAAAACTACCCACAAATTGCAGAATCAACACTGAACTATTTTGTAGTGATTATTCCAGCGACAGGATTTGAACTTAACATCCTCTGATCCGGGGGACTGAGATAATTTATTCACTCTTTATGAAAATAAAACCCAGCAATGTCCAAAGGAATTATCCTCTTCTGTAGGCTGAAACAATTATATAAAATGGTTTCCTTGTCAGCCATGGGAACAGTAGTCCTTTTGACATCACTGTTTTTTCTAATACTGTTGAACATTGGTCTAAATGGAAATATTAGGATTTAGCACTAGCATCTCAGACTTGCTGACTTGGAAGTGTCAGTGTTACTGCACAATTTAGTTAAAACATCATCTTTCTTTCTGTACGGTTACTCTGTTTTATATCACGGTTATTTGTATGCTGTAGCTTCTGCAATAAAATGCATCAAAATCCAAGCTCTGGAAAAGCCTGGCTTCAGGTCATTTTGAAGTGGAAAGAGAATTTTGTGCCCTACTATGTAAAGAAACTTGCCACTTGACATACTTAACATAAGTGTCTGTAATCAGACCGTAATAAATCGTGTCACTTGTTTTAAGACTGATTTTGACATTCCAAGGCTTTGCCATCACAGATACATGTGGGAGGGCACTTGCTCCCTTAAAAAATGTCTATAGACTTTAGCATGAAACTGGCAAGATCTGGAGCTCTGGCTTCAGAGTTTGTCAGTAGTAATGATAATAGAAATTACTGAGCAGAGGTTTGTGACCTGAACAGCGCAGTGGCAAAATACCTCAGTCTCCTCCATGATACAGCTCCTAATTTATCAACACACAATGACTTTCTGTATTATTTATCTCACTCCTCCTCACCTACAGGAAGTCTCTTGTGAAAGCAGCAAGTGCATAAACTGGTCCCTTGCTGTCGAGAATGCCCTTTTCAGCTGCCTTTACTCTGAGAGAGGAGTCATCCAACCTACCAGCTCACAACTCATTTCGTCCAGATCTCAGCAGACCACTAGTCTTTCCAGGAGCTTCTTCCTCTGATTTCTCTTGGGAAATTCTCATAGCAACTTTTCCATGACTAGGATACTAGACAACAAGGAATACTTCCAGCAGTAGAGAAGAGCAATAAATGCAAAGAACAGCAGCCGGGAAGAGCTGTGTGATGGGGGTTATTTAAAAACCTTTCTGAATCTCCATCTTCAGAAAAGATGAATTTAAGGTGTGACAGGAACAAGGTCTGTTTTTACAGGAACACACAATCAGCACCTGTGCAGTCTAGAACTTGTTGCTCTAGCTCTAAAAAATAGAAACAAATAAATAATTATTATTTAAATTTACAGGAGCAACACAGGCATCAGGAAAATAAATCTGATAGAAGCTGGAGAAAATGTTGACAGAAAAGTAAATTGATATAAAATCTCTATAAATAAATGCAGATAGCAAATTAAAAACAAAGAAACCCCTTTTTAATCTTTGGAGTGAAGGACTGTTGAAAGAGGGAGAATAAATACAAATAGTTTGTACTTTCTCTCAAGAGTTTATAACGTCATCAGCAGAGCTCAGTTGGGATTGCCTATGGCAGCAGTGGCCTTGGGAGTGTCCCCTTCAGGCCTTTTTTGTACTCCTTCACCCAGATCCACTGCTTCTCCAGTCATTACCCAGCTCCCCCACAGACAGGACAGAGCTGATGGCAAGAAAGAGATCTCCCGTTTTTTTAATCTGTTCTGCCACCTGCTTGTCACATGGTATTGTTGAGTGCCTCTTCTCATTTAATATCAGTTTTGGTAATGTTTTACAGTACACATGTCTACAGAGAGGGAACAGAGACATGATTGTCCCTGTTTTGTTTCAGGAAAACTGACCCTTCCTGTGCCAATTTGTTTCCAGAAAATAAGAAAGCAGAGAGCACTTGCAAAAGGGCAAGGGAAAAAGGCGTCATTATAGCTTAATTTACTGTTGGCTAGGTAATTACATTTCCAAAATATTTCTGAAACCTTTCCATATTGCAGTTCTCAATTATCAAGCCAGAGGACACTGGGAAGTGATAATTAGCTGTGAAACACCACTCATGCCCCTGCAGATAGCCTTCCTGCCAGCCATTTAACACTTACACTGTGCCAAAGCTATGAATGCTGTGTTTTTCAACAGCATTTAGGTGCTTATAAATCATCCAGCAGTTTGAAAGCAATGACCTGCCTAGATGGGAGAGTTTCACTACTGAGGTGAGTTATACCCCTGACCTCCAGGAACCAGACCTACCCCATCCAGGGAAGGGTGGGACAGGCTTGTTGGCAAAGCTGCTCTATTTCCACAGCAGCAGAGGCACAAGTCCTGCACCCCAAAATACCTCTTTTTGAAATGGAAAGCTAATTTATTTGTGGGATTCAATCTTGAGATGTACCTCAAGTGTCCAGAGTTTGATACTTGCCAGCTGGGGTTATCCCATGCAGATACAGTTGTCTAGACAGGTAAATTCCATTTGTCCTTTTCCCTCGTTACTAAAGGCTTCTTAAGTACAATTTACCTAAATCCTTTCTGAAGCAATAGCAAGCCAAGAATGTTGCCCCACCAGCCAGTAAAAAGATGTCAAGAGTTATAATTCATCTGAACTAGGTATGTTGCCTTCACCTCCTCAGTTGATAGCAAATAAATTCTCCACTAGAAATAACATTTATGTGGATTTACAGTTCAAATCAAGAGCAGCAAAAGTAGTTCAGCATCTGAACGTCTACCTGGCTGCTGGCACACATTTCAGAGGCACTAACTGAGTAGACATAAAGATGTCATGTCAAAACTGCCAGTCTGTGCTGCATAAGCCAAGTCCTATCCCAGGACTGGAAATTACTTACCACTTTATGACTCTTCGTCATAAAAGAGTCATATGCTTTGTCATATGCTTCGTTCCCTGCTCCTAGAATTTGTTGTAGAAGACACACAGCCTCACTAAATGATTGAAAGTACATGATATCAACACATCTGGCAGGATCAGAAATGGCCTCAGCTGGGCTAACATGTGGTTATGACTGGTAGAGATAGAAAAATCCATATGAACAAGCATTCAGGTATATTTTCCAAGCAAGTGTCTGCAACATTCCGATGCTGTGGGGTTTTTTTGCTCAGCAGTGATATCAATCAGGGATTGCCTCAGTGCAACAATATGACATCATGGGAGGGAAAAATCTAATACAAATGCGATAAAGGCAAGATCCAAAGTGTTACAAAACATAGGTGTGCCTAAAATAGCTGTTTATTTTTGCCTTAGGTGCTTCAGGGCATCCTACCTGGCATTCATCTCTTGCCTCAGAAGGCTGCAGGCTTTGGCAGGTCCTGTGCCTTACTTGCCAACTCCTGTGACTACTCTGGTGTGCTGGGACTGGCTGGGGTGAAGGTAACTTTCCTCTGTGGTCTTGTGCTTTGAGCTGGCAGCTCAAGCAGTGCTGGTAACACAGCAGTGGTTGTATGGCTCAGCTTGTACTGCTGCAAGTAGTTCTTGCACACTTTGCCCCCAGTGAGGAGGTGGGGAGCGCTGGGAAGAGACCCAGCTGGGACAGCTGACTCCAGATGACCAAAGCAATCCCACCCTACAGCTGACTCCAGCTGACCAAAGAGCAACCCCACCCCGTGGCCCTGTGCTCAGCAATAGAAACTCAGGGAAAGGAGGAGAAATGGGAGGTGGATTTTCATGGTTATTACATTTGTCTTCACAATTATTACATTCTTTCCTCAAAATGGCTGAACAACTCCCCACCAATAGGAAATACTGAGCACATTCCTCTTTTTTGTTTGCTGCATACAAGGCTTTTGCTTTCCCTATTAAACCATCATTATCTCAAGCTGTGAGACTTTTATCCCTCTACTTTCTCTCCATCCTGCTGAGGGAGAGGGAGTGAGTAGGTGGGTGGGTATTTGGCCTTTGGCCTGGGGCAGCCCACCATACCTGCACTGCTAAAGGTACCATTATATATCTATATTTAGGCATAAAACTTGGTCTCTTGCTGCTCACCCTTAAAGAAGTTTTGTGTCAGAATAACAGGTGTACAAAACCCAAAATAGTGTAGAAAGAAATGGAAATGAAGCATAGTACAAAAACTTAACAAATACGCATTGTCCATTTTGTATGGTAACTTGAAGAATATGATGGGATAGAGGCTTACACATCTTTCAATTCTGTACTGCCTTTTCCTTTCTGAAATTGTGTTTGCTCTAAACTCTTGACCATCTACCAGGGCTAAAAGAAGAAGCTGCAAACAGCTCTCTGCACTCACTGCCGTGAAAAGTGCTGGCCTTGCTCACTACTGAGTTTATTTGGGGATTCCATTTTAATGGCAGGCCCAAGGAAAATTGCTCACTTGTCCGCTCCTGGAAGAAACTGAGCCAAATGCCATACAAATGTATATTTTCTCTCTATAGCAGCATTGTCTTCGGTAATCAGGGCACTCTGCTGGCAACCAAACATCTCACATACTGCAGGTCTTCTGTGAAGAAATGAAAACAAACAGTTAAGGAAAAATCACTTCAGAAAAAATTTCAGCAAAACTGAAATGGTTTAAGGCTCGTCTTTCTCTGTAAATAAAGTGGTGAAGACAATGAGATATTTCAGTGAAGTGCTCAGCCACAGCAGAAGTACAGATGAATGGAACTAATGTATGTGCAACTAGAAAACGTTGAGTAGGGAAATTGTTCTACAAATGCCTGTCTTCCTTTAGTCTGATCCCCCATGTACATGCATTCCTCAGGAAAAGTGCTGTGTTGTTGTGGCAAAGGGATTTTGCAAGTATGAGTATTGATCTACCCCTGAACAGAGGGAAGTGCTTGAGGTACAATGTGACTTGTGCCCTTGTGTTGGAGTGCTCAGTCAGTAAGTTTTGTGCAAAGGAACTGAATGACTGGGGATTTATACACTCTGAAAAAGCACCTTTGTCCCATCCTCTATAAGTAAAGGCTTTAGAATTCAGTACATTATGCATTATTCAGTACATTATATTCATTATACAGATATTTTATATCTGCTATGCCAATACAAAAAGACCTTGAAGTAAATAGAGTGGATATCTTCCAGCTTCTTACATTGCCATAATATCTCACTGACATTTTATAGAGTAATCTATGAGACAGAGGCTATCAATATGTTAAATTTTAAGGCAGGCCAAAGATTACACAGCTAAAACAGGTCTGGCCTCAAAGGAGACCAGATAAGGTGATATTTTTTCAGCCAGAGAGTTGGTAGCATCCTGTATTTTCATACAGAAAACATGCAGCAGCTGTACTTGAGTTTATTTATTATATCTACACATACCTACAATGCTACTTACAGAAAAAGTATTTCAAGAACCTGGAAAGGGAAACTGGATGGCATCATCCACACTTTGTGACTCCCATTAAATAGACAACACTCTTTTTAGTCACCTCACTCTGAATCAGTTACTGTGGGAGATATTTTCAGACAACTTCTGACTGACTTTCTATTATCATTTTAAAAGGTGATAAAGTGGCTGGAGTCACTGCAAGTGAAACTTTCAGAAACTGGCTTTTCTGGTTTTTCATAGCTGAACAGGATTTACAGAAGAGGAAGGTATTTCAGTGAAAATGGAAGAGATGACTAACAAAGTTGCTGATCTCCTGAAATGCTAATTTAAATCTACTAAAAGTGCTGATTTAACCTTAACAACAACCTTGGGGTTGTATTTTAAACTTTTTCTCTGTTTTCCACTGTTAAAGTGCTTAATGCACCATCCAGATTGGAATTTTGCTTGTGCATTTGCTTGTAAAGAAATGTTCAATTATTTCAATAACTCAGGAAAAAAAAGTCTTTCAATTAAACACTGTATCAGATTTGAGGTTGAATGCTGGGTTTTAGTCCAGAGGCTGAAAATAACAATTTTATCTACCACGTTAGGGTTTCAGAAAGCATACTCAGTTTATGATAATGGTTGATTAGAAACCAACACCATGAAAAATTTGTTAAACTTCTATCTGTGGGTATGTTTATAACCTTCACAAGAAAACACTGGCTGCGGATGCCCCATCTGTGGAAGTGTAGCGCACCATCCGTTCCAATCCAACCCATTCTCTGTTTCTATGATAATATGATCTAGCTTTGGATTCAGCCCTGCTTTGGGCAGGCAATGGGACCAGATGACTTAACGATTCTGTGACTCTGTAAGTGGTAAAATAAAATTTCAAAGCTGTTGCTGTTTATTTATTGTAATTGGCAAAAATGTATGAACTTTGCTCTTGGGAAACAATTAATGGACTTGTCTTGCTCTTTGGCTTGCAAACTCTTAATCAAACTTGCTATCCCAAAGTATTTAATTCTTTCTTGATAATTGATGCTGTTGTACACCACAATGACACAAAGACTGACTTCAGAATGCTGAAAATGACTCCTTTATTCTTGGGATGTGTCTTCCCTTTTATACTATTCTACACAGACCAATTCGATTGGTGAAACAAAGACAAACCTCTTCAATCACATTGGTCAGACCAGAGGGACATCAAGAAGAAGTCCCTCCTAGGGAAAGAAATGCAAACAATTTGCCATTACAAAAACATGTCTCTTGTTTACAGAAAATTCCCTGGGAAAGGAATTTCAGAAACTAAAACATCTCAGGCACGAACCAGGGCTACAGATAATAATGAGAAGATTTGTGTGACTTGTGATTTGGGATAACTTCTTTTTTTGCAATCTTTCAAGGGGCACCCATCTGTACGTAGGGCCAGTGGGGCACTGTGAAGCTGAGAGGTGACCAAATCCCTGATGATGACAGATAGTTAACAAGTTAAAAGATACCAATGGAACTGCAGCAACTCTCCATTCATGCACTATTGCAAATATAATGTAATTTAGCGTTAAATCCTCTGCCCCTGAGAGGTTTGCTCTATTACTTGTCCCTTTCCATGTGCTAACAGTATGTTCACAGTCAGTGGGAGCACCTCAGATATATTGTTGCTCATCAAGGAACAGTGACATGATGATCTATTTAAGCCTTCCTGTCCTTCCTCCTGAGCTTTGACTACCATCATTATTGGGGTTCTTTATTATTAATCTACTCAAGAAAGCAAGAAAGAGTGACTGAGTAATCACTAAAAGGTGATAAACTCCCAGAGCTGTCCTTCAGAAGGTCTAATGAATCCTGAGCACCAGTCAGATCAGCAATTTGGCACAACTGGTGGCTCCAGGGTGCAGTTCAGCTCCCCATGAAACCTCAGGAAAGACTCTGGGAGCTAGATGATGCTCTAAATGAACAAAGGCTCTTGTTCCACAGGCTGAGTGACACTGAGTATTCCCAAAGGGTTTTTTTATTATTATTATTAGATTAGAATCAGTTCTCAAATCACTAAATTGTGTGGAAATTTCCTATTCCAGAAGTAAGCAAACATTCAAGAGTATATATATTTTACTTAGCAGCTACCACAGAAAAATATACAAAGTGGGAATCTGTTAAATACAAAACCTAACTGGATATAAAAATGTATTCCCTTGACAACTCTGTTTCTTTAACAGAATTTCATTAAAGAGGGAACCATTGTTTTATGGAATATTCTGTGGTTTAATAAATGAAATACACAGCTATTTAATGTGTCTCAAAAATTTCAGTTTTGTATTGTACTTTAATTTTTCATCAGTATAAATTTTGCTCAAATAACTCTCTGTAAAAAGGCTTCACTTTTCTTCAGTGCTTGTAAAATACTTCTTTGATCACTTTTTTAACCTCTGAGTTCATTTTTATTTATCCAATCCAGGTGACACTAAAGGTATAGTTCATTATTTAAGAGGTCAATGGATACTTGGGACTTGATTCCTGTAAATCACAAGTTTAGATCACAATAGTAGGGTCCAAATTGGGGTGTAGTCTGGCATGCAGTCTCATATGCACACAGGCATATGAGTGTCCCAAAACTACTTTTCCACATGACAGGGCAATAAGCCAGTAAAAGCACTTGTCTGCTGTATATATGACTTTAATGAAAAGAGGAGACAGCATAGATCAGCCACCATACAGCTGGTGAGGAGTGAGGATGTCAATCCTGCCAGCCAGGAGCATTGTAGTAGCAGGATGTCAAGGCCCCTCTCACATCACGTTGTGGAGCACCATGCTGATTTCACCCTCTACTCCTACCTTGGTAGTTAAACATACAATACATGGCACAAATGCTTCACTCAGTCCTATAAATACTCTACATACCCATTTAAACCACACATATGACTGCACCAGCTACAATTGGCATGCACTGTAATCCCACCATGATCTAGTTCTAGAGATAATCAGTGATTTGATGCCTTAAGTTTTAGCTTTCATGTTTTTCAGATTCTGTGTTGCCTAGGGATGCAGTTCCGAGTCTCATATTAAGTGTTGGCTCTCTTCACAGAGTAGGTAGACAAAACAAATCCTTTTCCTGCTGGAGACCAAGGACAACTTTCAGACCCAAACCATAAGCAACAGTGGACTGAAGAGAGAAACAAGAGGGATGAGACCTCACAACCTGAAGCTGGAATTGGAAAATTAAACCCCAATATGCAAATGAACCAAAACTTATAAAAGTGTGAGACCTCGTGACTGGTTGTCCATTTTGTGACCATTCTAAGTCCACCTTGGGTGTAGCCCTGGTCAGGCTGTTGTCCTGCCCAAGGTGGATCCTAGAGGCCTTTCAATAAATAACTATTTTATTCTCAGTCTTTGCCCAGTCTCTGTTTCAGGTCAGCCTTCCCAAGGCATCAGATTCACTAATTAATTTAATGGAAACAGATTATTTTATGGTGATCTCTGCCACATGTCAGAAGGCCTACAACCTAGACAGTAAAAGAGTGGATTTTAACTTACATACAGAATATGAAAATTTTCAGATTCACAACCTCAGCACTGCAGTCAGTTCCCTTGTGTGACTCTATCCCTGATTTCCTATGGGGAAAGAGTAAACAAGCAAATCTTAAGGTCAGCTTGTGTTGGAATACTCTGAGTGTCTGTTAGATTCCTTTTGCCCTGCAGAAGATTGTTTATATACACTCCAAAATGTTGACAACACACAACTACGCGACGATCACTGGTCTATAAGCTCTCAAAGCAATAAATAGCACTTGAAGATGGGAAAAGCAGCATTTCTGAGACATGGATATACTGAGGTTTTTCTCATTATTAAACTTCAAATTTCGTGAAGATTATCTATTAAAGCAGAAATAAGCCTCCATCGGCAACAGCTGAATGACACCCCCAGTCTTTCATTCACATATTTGTTTTAAACCTCTTCCTCAGCCAACTCCTTGTACCATTGTTAATCTGTCACCTGGAAATGACACTACATGTGTTATTTTTATCAGTGATAGTGCTCAAAACCAGTCACACACAGACAGCTTCTACAAGAAAATTCATTAAAGTTGTCATGTGGAATAACAGCTATTTGATGTTCAGGCTTTTTTTCCACTGATTAGTTTAGCATGTTTTAAATACATACTGAGAAGAAAGCAGCAGAATTAGAACCTAATTCAGAAAAAAATCTAAGCATATGGGTTTTTCCCACTGTATTAGTAATACAGCTAAAGTCATGGTGAAGTTTGCTGAATTTGCTTTGCTTTGAAGCCATATCTGTGAAACTAAATCCAGTCTGCTGCACTAGGGGATGCAGTATGTAGCTTTTATAAATAGAAGATGAGCTATAAAGTCTGATCCCTTTTTCTGCTGTGAGCTACAGTATGACTCGTCTCTTAACCACAGAGCAGAGGAACAGCAAACTGACCAAAGAGATTATGTTGGCAAGTCTCCAGTCATTATCTTCAAGCACAGTTTGTTTGAAAGTGGGCAATTTTCTGAGTTCACTTTGAATTATGGGAAATGGGATCTCCTGGTTCAGCTTTCTTCTACTACTCTGATGTGAACTCTGATCTAGGACAACTAGATAGGATGTTCTTTGGGGAAACAACAAAGACAATAGTCAAACATGTCCCCTAGTGGGACATCCATAATTTTCAGTGACCTTAGCTCTTACAAGTCATGTATATTTTTTATGCTTGCCATCACAACCTTATTTACTGTTTTTCTGCACTACTTAAAATCACAGAATGGTTTGAGTTGAAAGGGACCTTGATGATCCAGTTCCAACTCCCCTGCCATGGGCAGGGACACTTTTTACTAGACCAGGTTGCTCAAAGCCCCATCCAAACTGGCCTTGAACACTTCCAGGGATGGGGCATCTACCACTTCTCTGGGCAACCTGTGCCTGAGCCTCATCACTCTCACAGGGAAGAATTTCTTTGTAATATCTAATCTAAACCTGTCCTCTGTGGTTTTAAAGCCATTACCTCTTGTCCTGTGACTACAGGCTCTTGTCTGTGGTACCTCTCTGCTTCCTTGTAGCCCTTTTAGGTACTTAAGGTGCTGTAAGTTCTCCCTGGAGCTTTCTTTCTCCAGACTGAACAGCTCTAAATCTCTCAGCCCATCTGCACAGGAGAAACACTTCTTCGCCTTCACCACATTTGTCATGTCTGGAGGAATTGCTACCTCCTCTAGTCCAGGTTTACACAAAGCCTGGAGGACGTTCAGTTCATAACTCCCCATTAGGCACGTAACTGTTCAAATTCAGAACAAAATAACATCAGTGACACTGTGGAATGCAAGGTAAACCCCTAATCTCATATAATAAGCTGAGATCCATGTAGGTCAGTGGAGAGAAAGAGACTTTAATACCTAACTGACAAATGCCTGAGTGAAGGCACGAATTCTCCCACAGAAATTCTTAAACATCTATGTAAAATCCAGACCTCATGGCAGAGGCCAAACTTATATTAACTTCAGCAGTGCCAAGACTTCACCCTCAGTTTTTAGTTCCAGCAGGGTGGAAAGCCAACTTTGGAGAAAGTGATGGGACTGGGAAAAAGGAGAAATGTTGGATGTGCAATAAAAATTAAAATGAATAATTAATTTCAACTGAGGTAGAACCGGGAAAAATTGTCAATACTGACTGTGCTGTTTCAGCTTGGATCAGATTCTACTTAATTTATAAAAAAATATTTTAGCAGAAGAGAAGCAATTTAGCAGTGTCTCTTCTGGAACTGCTTCCATGATATCCAAAGACAAAGTCTGTCCTTCTCTTTCTTTCACACTTTTTAAATTTATTTGCTTATTTTTGCCTTCTACATGCTAACATTTTTCCAAGTTGCTCAGCTTGGTTCTCCACTCTTTCCATAGTATGAAAGCTTTATTGTTCCCTCTGAATGCTCCATCACTTTCGCCTCCCAGCTCCACACTTTGGCACAAGTGGACTCTTTTGAGCTTCTGTATGAAGACCACCTGCAGTAGACCTTGGAATGACTAACGTGGAGGTGGGCTGAGATCAGCTTTAACTTGAGTTTCAAATGTTCTCTACAACTCTTGCTGTTTCCTACCCCCGAAAACGACTTCATTTCCTACACCAACTGCTAAAGCAATAGTCCTGAAAGAGGAGGGAGGGAGCAATGATTTACAGTGGCTCTTCTTAATACATGAACATTAATTTTATTTATTGTACCAAGTACCAAATTTGCTAGAGATGAGGTCCATGATTGGCATTTTGAAGGAAATATGGTAGATTACTCAAATCTATGGATATACCTGTAGAGATTTATAGACCATTGCCTTCAACAGTTAGAAGGTAGTATATGACTAGTGCTGAGATCATGTCCAGAGTTCATTTTGCCCATTTACTTTTGCAAGCGGAGATGAAATAGCTGCCAATTCACAAAATGAAATGGATTTTTTGATAATAATATATTGAAAAGTAGATATGTAGAGTTTAGATAGAGACTAAATGAAAAGCATAATTTAATAGCAAATACATAAATTCAGAACAAACACAAACTATTTGTGATTTTTTACTGCTTGAAAATTGCATTAGAAAAAGAAATCTATCCTATCTGATCCTATGAAGACTCAGTGCTAGTCAAAGGACACATTACTTGCCTACTCCTATGCCTGGTAGAGAGTGCCAAAGGAGAGAACTCACAGTAGTTAAGCACTTAAGTGGTTGATGGAATTTACAGGGTCAGTAGTGACAATTTTCCAGCCATTCTTTTAATCAGGTAAGAGATATCTTGAAATCCATTAAATTGCTCAGGATAAGCAATAAGGTGACTGAGTGCACAATCATCCCCAACAGAATATTCCTTGTAGTTCATTGAGCAACAAAGCAGATAAGAAAAATCTGCAGTTTCCAAACATCCCATCCATATAACAGCCAGACAAACACACAAGTGCACATACTGGGGAAATGAAATTAGCAAATGGCAGCATTTGATTTAGCATATGATCACATCTGACAGGCATGAGCTCGTCTCTGATGTGTTTTCTTGTTGGTGCTGGAAAAAGAAAAATATGAAGCCAGTTGGGAATGTTTCTGAATGTGATGCTTTCTTTTTCCCCATGCTTTCTTTTCCTTTTCTTTCAGTAAAAACACTGGAGATGTTTAAAATGCCTAAATCATACAAGTCATATTTTTAATATCTTGTACTAGGGATAACCTTTTTAATAGTACTGGAAATCCCCATACACCATATCTAGGTGTATCCAGATGGATTGCTTCCATATGAAGACATTTTCTTCTGCCATTTTTCATTCTGTTGTACATATCTGTAACTTATGCTTTTTATAACGAAGGGCTACTCTTAATAACCTTGTACTTATTTTATTATTTTTTTTTTAGAAAGAGCAGATGTGATGAAGTGAATGAGAGCTATTGGTTTAATAAAGCACAGTCATCTTCTCTCAGATGTTACAATAAACCAGATTAGATAGAGCTTTAATGGATAAAGTTCCAGTGTTACTTCTGCTGTTGATAAATGGTCTGAAATTTCATTTTCTCTGCTCTGTGTACGTTGCTTACATGCCTGTGTTTAACTGTTTAGAAACTGGAATTGTAACAACATGAAAGTAAAGAATCAGGATCACAAAATATCTCATTATATAAATGGTGATTCCTACCTGATAGGGAGAAGTGAAAGGTAACAAATCCTTCCCTCTCAATAAAATTCCCTTCATGAGAGTCTTTAATACACTTCTGGTCATTCAGTCAAGCAACAACAGAAAATTCAGTGTCATTATGGAAAAAGGACATTAAAACTGTTTTAGAGGTGGAGAGAGGGGATGCACAAATATACTTCAAAGAGAGGGTCTTGTTTTCCTTTTATTCCCTCAGTATTTCCATGAAACCTAAGGCAATGACATCACAACAAAACAAGGTTGCCAAGATATACTATACAAAAACATGTTTTCACATGGTTACATTTTCTGCAAATTATAGTTCTTGGAATATAAATCAGAATAATTGTTTAAATCAGAGTGACTGTTGAAACAGATTTACAGAGATCAAATCAAAAATGTAATAATTCTTGTGGTTTCACTAATGCTCAGAGCACCAAATACTTCTGAAAATTTTGGTTGTCAGTTATATATAGTGTTTACATTAGCATGCTGCTTGAACAGAGAAAATATATATTTTAAGATGAAAATGTGAATCCAGGGTTACAAGAATGTTTCTGAAACAGCTAAGTCATCTTGCTTCAAGTAAAACCAGATGTTTGCTTAAAGTGAAAGGCAATCATTTCTTTTAATTATGTTCACTGGTTAGGCCACCAGGAATATCCATATGTGCACACAATGATCCAATTAAAATCAAAGACCTTATGATGGAGAAAGCAATCAACAACTGAAAGACCACCAAATGACATGCGAGGCACTGACCTGGATTCCACTACCTCCGTTCACTCATTTTCACTCAGCAAGTCGAGCAGGAGAGACTGCTGCAGTCTGCCAAGGTCCCCTGGGAGTGTCATGTCCTGGGTCCCTGAGGTATCTTCGGGAGCAGTGGCTTCCTAAACAGTTGCTCCAAATTGATGAACCTGGACCAGACACATTTCTCAACTTCACACAGGGTCAGTACCTGCAAAAACATTCCATATGCAGTAAGGAAACAGCTGCAATTGTCTGTCTTGGTCATTTCAGCCTTTAGGATGTGTGGCACGGTGGTGAGTCTAAGGGAAGAGAAAAATATGGAAACTCATGAAGTGTTTTGTACGAATATTTCACCAGAAGAGAAGGAGATGGAAAAATGGATCTAACACATGGATATTCATGTCCTCCTGAAATCCTGTCTGTAAATGCCACATGACCATGCTTGGCAGAGACTGTGAGCAGAAAATATTAACATGATATTTCTTAAATCATCCATACTCTTAACAGCTCTTCCTATCCTAGGCATTTCATATGCCCTTATCAGCTAAATTTTAATCGGTGGCTGATGGCTTTGAAACTTTACAACAATTTTCATAGTTTGAAATTTCTATTCAAAACTGTGCTGGTTATATATATAAGGATATATTCTTAGCCCTCCTGTGGAGAAATACATCTACTCAATTAAAGGGAAAAACCACATCTTCTGGTAACTGGCAGCTAACTCCAGTAGGACCTCATCAGCTCCTCTGTGATCCTCTCAGCAGACAAGCACAGCTCTATATCCATGTATTTCAATGACAACTATGTACTGTACATCAAAAATTGTGCTTTACATTTACTTACCATGAAATATACATGTAATATTCACATAAACACACATGCACACAAACAGTGCTTATAATATGTTGCATATAATATGTTGCAGGTGGATATAACATCATATCCTCTGATTTTCTTTTTATAATATTCTTTCTGGAGCTGAACATTTTCTCCAGGAGGACTTGACAAGTTAATAACTTCTTCTGCCCACAATTTTCAATTGGTGCTACCCTACCTCAGCTTAAAGGTACAGGACCTTTTTTCTTCTGTGGCATATATCTTGAGCCTACATCTACCTTTTGCTGGAGGTTGCTCAGTTTTTTGCTGGTATTTTATGTCAAACAGTTTCTTCACCAATTTATGAAAAGTAAAAGTAAAAAAAGAGGAGAAAAAAGCCTTTTAAAAGGTATTCTCTTGACCACATGCATTTGTCAGAAGAGCTGACATTTTCACACCAGACTGAATACATAATCAGGTGATAAAATGTCTTTACAAAAACACATGAACAAAACATATGGCTGCAGTGAACCCATTAGGATTTTTAACCATAATTTCAATGAGCCAAAGAAACACCCTTTTCTATTTTCCCGGGTTACTTCTGTCATGGTTGGGTAGGTCATTTCACACATGCAGTTTCTATGAAGAAGGTTTTCTTCTTGTCACACTGTGCATGATCTTGGTTCAATTGCTCTATTGTTTTGTTTTTATTTTCTAGTCCACTTTTTCAGAAATGCTTCCCACCAAAGAAAAGATCCTTTCACTTCCACCCTCACTGCTCTGCAAGACAACCTTTCCCTCTTTCAGGCTTTACACTCAGCCTTAGATTAAGGCCAGAATCTGCAGCATTCTTTGATAAACAAGGATATATGTATGTAACACCCATGTCCATGACAACTTTATTTTGATCTTCTGAGTCCTGTACAGTCTTTAAAATGTTTCTCCTTCACATGGCTTCACTTAACTCTCAGTGTTCTCACAGGACCCTCTGTGCATTGCAGCCAATTCTTTAAAGTTCCTCTCATTGTTTTGACTAATAAGCATTTACATTAAAACTCTGGGCCAGGATATTTAGAGAGAAAAAAAATCATGCAGACCCTGCAAATTTAGTAGCAGACACTCGATTTTTGTTGATTAGCCTGTAGATTTGTTGCCAGGAATATCTTCCTCAAGGAACAGTCCTTTCTTGAAATACAACATCTTCGCCAGCTTTCACCACGAGACAGGAACCCAAACGAGTCAGCATTGGAGTGCATGACCTCCAAGAACTTCTGGCACTGCTCAGTGGAAAGTAGATGGCATTAATGCTGTTACAGAAGGGTAGCAGGCCGGCTAATTTGTATCCCAGAAGGCTCCCAAAATATGTCCCAACTATTATTTATTGCTAGAAGTTTTAAAATAGAGTTAAAGCATATTTTATTATTTATTATCCAAGTCATAAAATATACAAGCGCAGAAAATATAAACAACAGCAAAACAAGCTGAGAGAAGGCAAGCATTCAGCTAGCTGAATCATCTCGAAATTCTAAATATTATCTCATGATGGATGGCTGCTGGAGTCTGCAAAGGACTATACCAAATCCAGTTCCCTGTTTCACACAGACCACCCCTATTGAAGACACTTCAATTCAACTGTATTATCACATATTCTCCTCAAAACAGAAAATTTAATTGCCTCATCACCATTTGGTGAGTCTTATGTTGCAAAAGGGCCTACTGCATACCTCTCTCTGGACTGTTTTTTGTAGAGTTGTCCTTTCCCACTGTGTTTCAAAGAACAATCAAGAATGTCTCCCTTCATTACTGTGCTGGCCTGGGTGAGTTTTTCAAGTCTAGATTTTATAACCTTTCCAACACTGAATTCTAATAATTTGCCAGTGGTATATTAAGTGATACAAATACTATCTGTTCCATATACTGTGAGTTCCTGCTCAGCCTCATTTATTATTCTACTTTTCCATACTGCTTTGGAAGTAGCCCACCTGTCTGTACATCCTTCTTTCCATGCTGCCACACTGAGTATCGTACTGCTAATCTGAGGGAGGCTTAAGAAAAGGATATGAAATCAGAGTATAACATAAAAAAGGATCCCAAATTCTATAACTAACAGATTTAATATATTCACATACCCCCACAGAGTCCACATATTACAGGCACAAGAATTTCTGATTTTAAATCCTCTGGTGACCGGGACCCTGCAGCCTCTACAGAAAATGTATTCCATTCCTCAACTGTGCCTTTTTTTTAACCTAATACATAATAAAGTTGTTCCTCTCTGCAAGTTAAGTTGGTTATATCTTCATCTATGGATCATGGCTGTGAAGAGCAGATTATTCTACTTTCTAGTAATTTAAAGATTCCTGAAAAACAAACATTTGTTTTTGAAGACCCCTGACTAGATGGGCTGGATTCAGCAGATCTGAAAAGCCTTGATTAACAGAATGAGCACCTTATGACTGACTGAGAAATCTGAACCAATCATTCTATTTCAAATGAGGCTGAAAAAACATTTCGAGAACTTGCAGAAAAATTGTATATTGGACAGAAACATCATTGCAAAATCTCAGAAGTTTGCAAAATGAATTAAGTTGTACAACCACTTTATGAACTTGGAAAATGTGAGGCTTAAATGGGAAAAGTTCAATATTTGTCTTTTCCTCTTCTACTTCTCATTTCATTTAGCCAGAAAATGAACTCAGTGCTTAACAAAATTATGCTTTATATCAAATAATATATAATTACTACATTTCTTTAATGGAGTTTAATAATAAAGCACCCTGAAATGCAATCACTAATATAATTTATAGATAAGAGAAAAACATTTGAAGAGATCTTAAGTAAAATACAAAAACATGGGTTAATCTTACGAAGAAGTGAACGTCCATAATCCTGTTTAGGCCATGGTCTGCTGGTAATGCATTCGCAATTAAAGTACTCTCTGATTTATGGAAGTCAGAAAGGAAATTACTCAAAACCATCTACTCTGAAGGTTTCTAACTAGCTCCCTTCTCCCAAAGGACAGGACTTTAACTGTTGCCATGGCGCAGCTCAGAAGATCTTTGACTTGTTTTGCAAAATATTTGTTTGACTCCTTCAACTTCATATGTTAAATGTGCTCAGCTCAGTAAGACAACTGGCGCAGAGGTTACACAAGACTTGTAATTACAATATCAATCCTTATAAGATATTTTCTAACAAATGGAAGAGTCTATTTTTATTCTATTTTCATATTCCTTGAGGAAAATGTTCAGACTAATTAATTTCCCTTGCCATTGAGAACTCAGTG
Source organism: Trochalopteron elliotii (assembly GCA_024734555.1). NCBI lineage: Eukaryota > Metazoa > Chordata > Aves > Passeriformes > Leiothrichidae > Trochalopteron > Trochalopteron elliotii. The sequence goes on along the minus strand of JANPWX010000085.1, from coordinate 2,683,700 downwards.
CACCAATAAATATAATTATCATCTTTCTTCATTTTTTAAATTTTAGACTATTTCAGTCTGTTCTAGTTGTTAAAATATCCATTCAGGACATTAAGATTAATGGCAAGGAAAAAAATGAATAATTTTTCACAAATAATCAAAATTCTGCAGTTGTTTTGATTTTAAAATATTTACAAGTCTTTTAGCTTATTTTTAAAAAGCAAACATTTAAAGCTGCCATGTTGAGAACATTACAATAGAATATATAGATGATAAGAAAAATGAATTCATGAAATCTTAAGCAAAATATTTGTGAGTTTTCTTAAGCCATGTTAATCCACCAGAAGACCCCATGAGAGAACAATGCAATAATATAAGGTAAGAAAAAGAAGCAACTTGCAATCATAGACACAGGTTGGTCTCAATTTGTTGATTCTGTTTGTATCATAAATTTTCTTGTAGGAAAGCTGGGAATGAACAACTCATCCATTGCTGTTGAGGAACGAGATGTTGTTCAAGGTTTATGTCAAAGCAAGCCCCTGATTCTATTATATTCACCTGTATTTTATCTGTACTTTTTGTCTCTTTCTTGTAAAAGAAAGCCCTTGTGGATATACAAGTAGCAGAGCTGATTGACAACACTGCCAGCATTAGTCTTGGCCTGAGAGATGGAACTGATTTTACAAGTGAAAAATTAATTAACTGACCTTAAGAAAAAAAATGCAAACAAAAAAAATAAGGTTCCATGCCGCTTCCTGAATTAAAAGAAATGAGAAGTCATCCTCCACTAAGTTTTTTGCTGCTTATCAGTAAGTGCAGATATGCATTTTAAGGACTGTGGCAACTGTGGCAGAGATACAGCTGAGATCTGAAATCATCGAACTTTTGAGCTTGATCAAGGCAGTGAACATAAAAAATCTGCAAATCACTGGCACTTCCAGTCTACTGGGTTTTTACAAGGTCATTAGGAAAACTGACAACTAACAAATGCCAAAGCCATTTGAAAATCACTGAAAGATTTCGCTCCATGGCAAAAACCTATTGTGAATGAGATTCTAACCCATTTTCCGTTTTAAAAGTTGTAAATGCCCAGAGGCTGGCTCTGCTCTGTCACAGGCAGATGATGTTCAGCCAGTACCTACAGACAGAGATCCAGAGAGGGGCTGCAGAACCCAGCTGCAGTGGGGAGGGGGTTGAGAGGATGGTTCCCTCTGATTATGAAGTGAGGCAAGGGATGGTGAGACCACAGCTCTGCAACTGCAGGCAAAGGGACCCGCAGGCAGAATTTTGTCAGCTCCAACCTCTCACCCCATTGATACTACTCACAGGACACTTCCATGCTGCAGTCAAAAATTATCTCAGGAGCATATCGACGTATCCCAAGGGAACTTGGAGAACCTGCACACATTGCAATTGCAGCCTGACAGGGGGAGCCCAGGCTATAGATTCCCTGATGGGTTTAAGGTGGAGTGATAGGAGGTAGAGGTAAGGATCTGAAAGGAAATGATCCTTCATCCCACCCAGCAGCTGCTCCAGAAGCCACATGGAGTTTGGGTGAGAAGATTATAAGGTGTCTGTTGGTAGAACTGCCACTATCAGAATCATGGCTGCACACAGCAGCATTATAATAGATTTAAAGGATTTTCTAGCATTTCTCACTTAAAGAGATGATGATCCTGCTAGAGATAGAGAACGTGACTGTGGAGAAGTGTTTATTTGGCCCACAGTCATGTTATTTTGTCATATTAGATATTTCAAAAAAACGGGAACAGGATGGTCAGAGAGGTTGTGGATCCCCCATTCCTGGAAGAGTTCAAGGCCAGGTTGGATAGTACTTAAGTGGAAGGTACTCCTGCCCATGGCAGGGTTTTGGAACTAGATGATCATTTCCATCCCTTTCAACTCAAACCATTCTGTGATTCTGTATTTCCCAGCTTGCCAATACATTTGACCTGTTATACCAAATTCAACCACAATTGTTGGGGGAACATATAGTATGTACATATCAAGTTTTTAAGAGATTTGGAAAACAGTCAAGTGGATTAAGAGAACACCAGAAGTTATGTCCTGGTTACAGAGGGGCCAGCATAGCACCATGTGAGTGTGACCAGGTTGTTATTTTTTATCTCTCACTTCTTTGCAGGGCCAGGTGTCCTGACTGAAAGCTGGCCATTTTCCCTCACTCTGGAAATTATATATTCACTGCTCCGTACTTGGTCCCATTGTCATCCCTCTGAATTGTCACCAGAGCACAACTATTGACCATCAGTGCTGAAAAGGACAGCAGAGAAAAGGTCATTGACGGTAGTGCTGAAATGACAATGCAAGGGGGAGGGGACTGGCAGCAGGGGTGACCCCAACCTAGTCAAGTCCAGGCAAGCCAAGCTGAAAGGAGCATGGGTGGAGAGGTAGAAAAAGCAGCAGAGGAGCAGTAGAAGTTGCTGCAAAAGTCCCTGCACAAAACTAAGCTTGGCAGGGCAGCAGTGTTGCCCCTGCTCGGACAATCCAGCTTCCAATGTTTTTGTTTTATCAGTATTTTTTTTTTTGTTAAAAAAAATACCGGAGTTTTTTTTGGGCTGGGGAATGGGAAACATTATCTGTGGGAGCTCCCCCACCATACTGCCTTTGTTTCCAAACACCAGGTGGCACAGGAATAGTCACCACCATATTGTCTTTGTCTGGGGAAACCACGTGGACATGACCTTCAGAGGGTGTCTGCCATCTTGTTTTTGTTCCTGGTGGTGAATATCTTTTCGTGGATAAAACACCATCTCTTTTTTGCTATTAATATTGTCATGGTTATTGTGCCTTGTTCCATTGCTTTGTGCTTTTAGTAAATTATTATCTCAACCCATAGTCTCTCCTTTGTTGTCCCACCTATACCAAAAGGGGTGGGGGGAGGGAACTGCCTTATTTGGAGTTTAATTTCCTTCTGATGTTAAAACCCAGCTAAATAGATTTTGTTCGTGGTGAGTTCTTCAGAAACTGATTCACTCCTTGGTGCCCTTCTCTAATGCCATCTCATTGTTCTTCACAGATCTTTGCTCTGTGGACTTGAAAGTAAGGCCCCAAGGTAGTTTGCACCAAGTCTGAGGAGCTATTGATGAATGAATCTATTAGTCCACACTAGAAGTCTGTTTGCAGCTGTTTATCGACTGTCATTTTTGCTCCATTTTAAAGAAATTACCTTCTTTATCCCTTGTTTAAAATAATTTATTGGGATCTATTGTTTAGGCAGATTACTTCTATTTAATGTAGTGCTGATTCTATGCCCCTTCCTGCTCATTGGAAGAACATCAACAAAAATTAAAATATATAACACTGACCTTTTTCTCCTATTATCAGTGTAATATGTTGCTGTAATGTTGTTGTTACATCAAAGTCTTTTGAAATCTATTTTCCTAAGCAAATGATGCTTGCCTTAAATTAAATTCTTCAAATTTGTTATGAATCTAGTTGAACTACCATAAATCCCATACTTTTTTATGAAATCAGCATCCCTCTGGCAATCCTGTAATTACTAGCATCAGTATAATTATTCCTTTTATGTTTAGTCTTGGCACTAGCTTTCTTCTGACAGTCTGGCATTTCCAAAGTCTTGAAATACTCATTGAAAGAGAATGTTGTAGATAATAAAATCTTCCTTGGGCAGCTATTTTAAAATTTCCAAATGAAAAAAAAAAAAAAACCCTGGATCTAATGCTGGTTGCTATTTAAGAACATCAATTACTAGAAAATGGTATTTTATATAGCATACTATTTACCTTTTTCATTCAGAGGAAAAACATATATTAAACATACATTTTTGTATGTATTGTTATTTTCTGTTCTAAAACTGGATCACTAACCTCTTCATTTTATTTTAGTCCCCAAATCTGCTTTCTTTGTACTGTCCTTAACACTAACAGCCAGATTTCCTCTTACAGTGTCAGTTTTCTACAGCTTCCAACATAAAAACTCCAACCAAATCCACATCATCATTTGGGATTTTTTTGCTACAGCTGTTACAGATACAGGTATAGTTACTGCTGCTTTCATTGGTAGGTATTTTGGTTCTTTAAACAGTGCTTTCAGTCATGAGATTATGCTGTTTAGGGTTTGAAGTAAACAGTTTTTAATTACCACTCACATTTTTCTGATTAAATTTTTCCTCCCAGATGATTTGGTTTGTAATTGTTTTCAGCTGTGTGAAACTTATTTTTGCCAGGCACATGGGGAATGCACACACATGGACACACGCACAGGCACACATGCTGCAGGCACTAATGCATATGTGTGTGTGTGTGTGTGTGTAAGAATTTCGGAGTGCATGCGGGTGTGTGCCCTCCTGTGCATTGTACAGCTGTGCATGGATGGTTAGGATTTTATTATGTTTATTCAAAACAACTACAATCAAGTTGCAAACACTTGAGCTGAACCACAAGCATTGGGAAATTCCTCTACTAACTCAGTGTCTAGCACAGGATTGTCCTGTGCCATATGCAACGTGTTCTGACTTAGACAATCAACGTGAACAATATTTTCAAATTCTCAGGACATTCAGTTCTGGCAACATGCAACCACCAGCCAGCATTTCCCAGACTTCTGAAGTCCCCCAAAAGGAATCCTTTGTCTTTCCCAAGGGACTGAAGATTGGAGGTGCTTTGTTGGTTTGATCATAACAGCCAATACTGACAATAATTTAGAAACAAATTAACATCACAGTATGAAAAGCAGCATAGCAGAATATAAATGCAAACTGTAGTTCTTTCTAATATTGAGTTATAATCACATTAGCATTAAATAAGGCAGTAAGAAAATATCGAAGAGGTGGAGTTTAAGAGGTTAAAGTAAACAGGTGATTTCATGAACAGAGGTCAAAAAGCCAACCTGATCAAACCCAGCCACTTGTGGTGTTAGAAAGAATAACTTCACATTAGAAATCTAAAATCAAAACATCTGTCTTATTCAGATAGGGATAATTTAGCATTAGTGGTATCCAATTTTCCTCTATGCAGTGAAGCAAAAATTTTTATCTGCTGTGAACTTGGAAGAGAAGGGTTGGGCTCCTAGGTACAGTTTGTTACAGCACTGTCTCTCCAGTCCTACATAAGGGTACTTCAGCAGTTGTGCATGATCTGTTTTGTAACCCAGGGAGAGATTCCATTGCCCAAAGCTGAAGGACTCAAGAGTCATTTTGGGCACTGAGCTTTGTCCTGCATGGCCTCCACCTGAGTCTGTAGAAAAGAGGGCTCCTTGAAGGCCTGAAACCTACCTCTCAGCTCCAACTCAGATCTCTTGAGTAGTTTGGGGTACCTCAAAGGCACCTGGTTGCCCATGTTTAGGCAAAACTATTCCACTACCAGCAGCTTCTAAATTTGGGATTTCCTTCTTATCAGGTTGGCCATCAACTAAGAATTTTCAAAGTAAATGAAAGTTTCATATTTAATTTTTGTTCCTAATTTACTATTCTTGTTTTCTCTCCTTTGCTATTGATATGATCATGTACTTTCTATACTTCGTACCAGTGCCATGTAGGAATTCATGTCTTATCTGTACTGATCTTTCTTTCGTTACTGGTTTCTGTGTTTCATATTTTAAGTAAAACTTTGATCCTAGTTTTTCTGATACAAAAATTTCCACTGTTCTCAGGGCTTTCCTGTCTTCATTTCTTCTGTCAGCTCAGTGCTTCCTACCTAGTTTCACTGTGAAATTCCCAAGAACTTCAGTTCTCCAGAAATTCTCCTGAAATTCTGCAGTGACTGACATACAGCCTTTTATTTCCACCAAAAGTAACTAAATGCTTCACCAAAATGCAAGAGCCTTGCAAAAATTGGAAGGGAGTTGGACAAGATATTCAACTCTCCATCCTGTGTAAGAACAGGCATTTTCCATATTGGATGCACTGAGACCTGGCAACCAGGGAGTACCTTCAGGAAGGTCTCTGGTCTCTTCCTGTTTGTGCTCAGACCATGAACACATAAGCCCTTTTCCCAGAACTGTGGAGAATGCTCTCTGATCCTTATGCTGCTAATTTTGCTAAGATAATGTCTTATAACTGTCTCATTTGGTTGCCTGGTCTCCTTTCTTGAATAATAAATATAATGAATTGTTGTTGTTGTTATTATTATCATTATTATTATTATGGCTCCAAAATATATCAAAACCTCTTTAATGATTTATTAGGATATCTCCAAAATACTTTTCAACCCATGATAAATCTCCACAGTATAACTAGTACTGGTCTTCCCAAAACAGAAATTTGTGCATTTTGCAGAGCCAAGAAATTTTGAAATAAAATGTTTATTTGAAGGACCATATCTTCACCGGTCTTATTTGAAGGACCATACCTTCACAGATGCTATTTAAAGCACCATACCTGCACAGATGTTAGTTTGCTCAGAGACAAATGTTAGTCATACATTTCCAGCATAGTCCTCTTGGTGAGGGGCAAGGTAAAAATTAGTAATTTTATTTAAATTTGCTGTCTTGGGATTACTCAATAGCCATAAGAAAAAGATGAAGGAGTCTTCAGGGAGATTTCATACCACTCATTTCAGGATCACATTAAACACATTTTGATGTGTCTGTTTTCCTACAGGGAGCATGTAGCTGTACATGTCAGACACTCAGCAATCAAAGCTGAACTTTAATTTTCAAAATCCCACATTGAAGTGGGAAATCCTTTTTCTTCTATATATCATTATTAATGACCATTTAAAACATTATTTCTAGCCTCTGCTTTTGTTAAGAGCTTGATTTACAATAGCCTTTAGGACATTATCTGCAGATTATGCTGACAGATTAATCACACACTGTGTTAGCTGAATTTATGGCACATCATATCACGTCTCCAAAATTACACATACAAAGAAAGGATACCTTAAACTTTTATTTGAACACAGTTTTAATTTGGGCTCTTCTGATGCTCTAATGTTTAAAAAACCAAATAATAAACTAGGATGTATGTACCATAATGATTGTGTAGCAGCTCATGTAGTGGTTAAAATTAATGTTCTCATTAAACGTGTCAAAGATCAAGCTATTATATATAATCATGCAAATGCTATGGTGACAGGCACAGTATGTGACCTCAAACAGACCTGTGTTGGTGAGCCAGTCCACACACTGATGTCTTGAACCAATCTAGAACTTCTGTGAGTGGCTGATACACAAGTAGAGCAGTAACAGAGAGAGGACACTCAGCTAACATTTCCACGGGGGCCTACTGCACCATTCTTGAAAGCAAAACTGTCTGAAGACTCCCTGTCTCTGAAGCTGAGATTTATCAGAACACAAAACATCAATTTGTGATTGAGAAATGTTTGGTATCATTTGGCCCTGAAGTTGAAGGAGGCTCATATGAGCTACTCTGCTATTATCATCCTCATCATTTTCAGTCACAGGTTTTGACCACACATCCCAAAATACACTTGAACATCCATATGGACTCTGTGAAAGGAGTTAGACATGGCCCTGACATCCATGAACATTACTCCCCCTGAAATCTCTGGGAGTTATGTGTACATCTGAGGGCAGAGTTCGGACCATAAAGTTTAAGTACAAGCATCTGGGCACAATTTTCTCCAGTGAGCAGGATTCCAAGTCTCTGTAACATCTGCTGTGGGAACTATAAGTACTTTATATTAATGTTGTAAACTGTGTTAGCTATAATCACCTTTTTTAATGGGAAAAAATGCAGTCATCTCCACCTGGTGATTCCGGTGATGCAGACACCTGTCTGCTAGGAATTGGATTGAGACCATCAACACATTTCACACAGGCAGTTGAAGGGCAATGAGATGATAATGGCCTGAGGTTATAATCTGCAAGTGATCCATGGAGGCTGGGCTTTTTCCAGCAGACATCATTGTCAGATAAGCGCTTGTTTCTCTGTAGGGACTCAGCTAGTTCTATCACTTCATATTTTTGCAAACTGTTTGGCTAGGAGATAACAAATCCGTGCAAACACAGGAAAGGAAAAAATCCTTTAACCGTGCTGTGTGTACAGAAATCAGAACTGTTCTGTAGAATCTATTCTTATTCTTTTATTTGGCTTCCTACTTATATATGTAAATATATAGCAAGTAATGATTTAACATTTCCCAGTGCCATCAGCAGTCCTCTTAGCTGTTTCTGGTTTCTTGATGTTTGTTGTCAATCTCATTATATCTCATTATATCTCATCATGTGTGTGATCCTGATTAAGGAGAAGTACTTGACTACACTTTATGCTTAGAGCTGATTTTCTCATCTGTCTAATTAAGAGAATAGTGAAAAGAAGCAGAGACACACAACCCACAGTAAGGTGTTATATTACCTTCCATAGGTAGTTACTGATACTTGAATCAGTCAGATTAAAAGAACCTGGAATAAATCTGCATATCATTTTTTTACTACAGTTGTAGAATGTCATTATAAGAAAAGATAAACTGCAGTTGAACTCTAGATGGAGTTCTAGAGAGCTACATATGTACCCAGTTACATTTTAACTAAAAATAAATTCTACAAGAATCTCCTCATTGGAGGAAGAATATTTTACCACTCCTGCTCCTATGCTAAATCTAGTTTCAAAACTGTCCAAAGGGCAATATTTCCAGCTGCATTTTCAATGATTTCTTACTGCCTGGCCTTTGGAAATGAGTTGAAGCAAAAGTAAAATTTAGGGCCAAACTTTTCCCATAGTTTCCCATTATTTTCTGTGAAACGCTGTTGATGACCAGTGTATCATTCCCTATGAAAAGGAAGAATATATTTTCGAAATTTGACAGTGTTCAGTCTTTTTGAGTGCAAAAGTAAATCAGGCCCTAAATCCTCACTACCAGTCTGTACCCTAGTCTGATGTCAGCATCAAAGAAGGGGTTTCTGTACTTACAAAGATGGCTGCATGGATCTTTACATATACTATACATATAGACAGAATCTGTAAGGTGAAAGAATGAATTGTAAGATGGAGGAATAGATGGATGTTCCAGAATCCTATGAAAACACCACGTGAAAGTCTTTTTACCATCAGTATAGTAGAAACCACTGAGTAACTTCCATCTCCCCTAAATGAACCCTGTTATGAAGGCCCTGATGTTAAAATCAACCTCCCACAAAAGGATGTGTGCAAGAGTGCACCACATCTGTGAAACCTCAGGGACAATCTCCTCAGCTGTTGTAACCATCAGATGGCAGTACCTGGATGCAGTTTTGTCTTCTTGGATGAACATTAATTAAGTCTTGGAGATTTTAATCCATGCACCGTGTGTTTGCTATGTTGTAAAGCCAAAAAGTGGAAGTATTTCTAATACTTGCCTCTGAGTCAAGGGTTAGGAGGCAAGATACCAATATAGCTTGCAAAGGTTGGTTTGCTAAAGCCAGTTTAAAGTCAAATCGGGAGTATAATTTTCCTCTGCTTCTGATTTTATTCCCACTGATTCCAGCTCCAAGCACTGAGATGGACTGATGAATCCATGTTTTTGCTGGATAAGAAAGTAGGGGACTCACAGACAAAAAAATTCCACTGAACTTTTATTTTTACCGTACCCAAATTGTTACTAAGGAGTAGATTTTCTTCCATGCAAAATAAAATGAACTTGAATAAATTGAAATTGTCCAGCTTAAACTGCATGTTATTAACACTGGCTAAGGAAAGTTTTTATTTTCTGGCATCTATCTTCAAGCAGTATGCCTTCAAAAGGAAAATTTAATAACTTGCTTCTTACCACAAGAATGGACCGTAAGCAGAATTACCCATCAACAGCTTTAAACTCTTCAGTTGTTTGGATGTGAACAGCCTTCAAGAACTTTTCTGGATTCACCAGTGTTGTGGGAACCTTCCACTTACACTTGGCTTGGGAAGTGTGAATTCTTATTTTGCAAAGAGCCCGGGGATCTTGCCAAGGCTAATATTCTGGGATCCATATGTGCTAAGTGATCTGAAATTCTGGAACACAGCAGCAGGCAGTCAAATTGGGGAAGCCTCTCAGAGACACTTCAGCCAAGGAAAGGAATATGGATTTTTTTTCAGGAATAAAGCAGAGAAACGGCCAAGAAAAGATAATTTGAAATTTGGAAAAATTTAAGATGAGAACTTTTGTCCAGGCTATGTGCATCACAAGCAACTTTTTGAGTTGCTGTAAGTGACAAGCACTTTCCTTAACACTGACTGAGTAAAATGAAGCGTCACTGCACTCAGGATTGTGAGCTCTGAGACCACAATAGGACACGTTTTACTAACTTTTCTACATCTATTGAAATGCCAATATGCGAGCTGATGCAAGAATCCTGAGAGTGATAAAGCATCAAATATATACAGATGGTATTTTTTCATTCATTACGTATCAAGAAGGCAAATCATAGTTTTGTATTTTCTAATGTTACACCAGAATCTGACTAGCACTAGAAAACACAACCAACTCCTTATCTCTTTGCTTTCATGTTGTCTACCAAAGCTGTGGGTCTTATGTCATATATAACACAAGGGCTTATAGGCAGGAGAAATTAATCCATCCTGCAGCACATTTATAATAGCTCTGATGAATATCCTCAGAATAAGACTTAAGTAATTCCACCACATTTACAAATGAGATGGAATGAGGTGTCCCACACTTCAAGAGAGACACTGAGGTGCTGAAGCAACAAAGCTGGTGGAGGGTCTAGACAGTAAATCATGTGAGGTGTGGCTGAGGAAGTTGGGGGTGTTTAGCCTAGAGGAAAGAAGACTCGGGAAGGACCTTAGTACTGTCTACAACCACCCAAAAAGAGGGTGTATCAAGGTAGGCTTTGGCCTCTTCTCCCAGGAAACTGGTGACAGGATGAGAAGAAATGACCCCAAACTGTGCTAGGGGAGGTTTAGGTTGGGCATCAAGGGTTGTTATGTCTTGGAACAGGCTGCCCAGGGAGGGAGTGAAATCACCTTCCCTGGAAGTGTTCAAGAAACAACTGGGTGTGACACTTAGTGCTGTGGTTCAGTTGACATGATGTTCAGTCAAAGCTTGGACTTCATGATCCTGGAGATATTTTTCAGTCTTAATGATTCTATCATTCTATCATTATATACATAGCAGTTAATTTGATCACATATAATAATATGAAGTTTGTTTTCAATGACAATTGATAACAATATCCACTCTAGACACCACTGCTTTTCTGGCTTCCAGGAAAGGTGAATTGTTCTTCAAAAAATGCTCATAAACACTGACACTGTCTCTGGGATCATTACATGGAATTATTTTATCATTCCATTAAATTATTTTGATCTCTTTGTTATAGTACATACACTTTAGTACATTGTTGTAACACTTGGTAACATCGTAAATCTTCAGGGACGTAAAACTGGTATCAAACATTAAATATTACATATTTGGAATACCTAAAAAACCCTGGCAAAATAATTTTGGACTTTGACACTCCTTCATTATATGTTTGATAGTTCAGTGCTAGAAAAAACCTCACTTAGCACAGAAGTTCCAGTTTGTTTGATCTGTTGTGACCACGTAGAATTAAAAGTAAATATCTCAGTGGTTTCTCATTGAAACTTGCAGCTATCTTAATGAGTGGTGTACTTTGTGTAATGCACAATAGCATTGGCTTAGCAATATAATAATTCCACTAAAATGTAGGGCTTATATAATTCCACTAAAATGTAGGGCTTCATTTTAAAAAAAAAAAAAGCCTCTTCATAGTTAACTCCTTCTCCAGAAGTGAAGAATATTTCTAGTATGGAAACAGTGGGTGGTTTTCAGAAGTTTATGTAAACACAGTAACAAGAGGAAGGGCCAGCAAGCAGATGGTCTTCTTCTGACTTCTCATTTTAGAGCTACTGTAACAGGTGTTGAAAATGCCTTCCATTCTCCTGATGTAATAATGAGGGGAAAACAGACCTTTAGGAAAACCACAGAAAAGAGTAATGACTGTATATTCTGTCATGTATCAGTGGGAAATGTTCAAAAATGCAATTCCTTTCATGGAACTGATTAATATTTCAAACAAATGTGTGCTGCACAAAGGAGATGTGGCTGTTCACAGTGGCTATAAATTACTGCAAATTACTCCAGAGAAAGATTGGGGAAATGATCACTTTTCACAAGGGCCAGGATGTTGGCATGAAAATAGTTTGTATTTACATTCTAGAATTTTCATAACATCAACTCAGGCCATTTCAGAGTAAGTGTTCTTCTGATTTTGTACGATTACAGGCTCTTGTGTTTTCCTTTCCCTGCCACTCATCAGAAAGCAAGTGCATTTACAAACACACTCAAAGCTGGGCAAACAGAAACACATGTTGCATCCAGTTGTTAAAGAACATGTAGAATTATCTGTCACAAAGTATCTATGAATATCAGAAATTTTAAAATTAATTTTAGTTTATTCGTTTCTTCTGGTTTTAAATTTATTTTGGAAAAGGGGAAGAATCCAAAGAGTTTGAGGAAAGAGAGACTATAGTCATAGCAATAATCCAGAGTTCTCCCTTACTAAGCTTTTTCAAGTCTAAAAACCAAATGAGATCCTAAATTTCTCCTCTTTCTTCAGAAAAACACTACTTTTATGGTCATCACTCCCCTTTCTGAGATCTAACATATGCTCCTGAGGTCAGCTTGCTGGAGAGAAGACAGAGATCCTTCATTTTATTGACTCCATAAATAGTCAAATACCAATGATTGTGCTCAAGTTTCAGGAACGTTTAGTTCACACCAGACAAGCTCAGTATATTAACATTATAAATCACATCCTTTGGTATTTTTCATCACAGTATTTCTAGGGTTAATCTTGTGATTTGGGCATCTGTCTTTACAACACTGAATGTCTGAATAGGAAGAGTGAGGTTCATCAAAAAGGCTGACGCCAATTTTATTGGCTTTAAACTTATTACAAGTTGATTAGCATTCTGCACTTATTCTGATTGCTGGATTTCCCTTACTTAGGATTATAAGAACTTCAGAAATCATCTCAGATTTTATAAGGCTCTGGTTTTTCATATCCAATTTGAAAAACTCATTTTCTGTTTTGTGGATGTGTTGATGTATTTTCTGCTTTTGATAACTGCAATTGGGTGATAGGTGACTGAGGCCAAAACAACAAGCTCTAATGTTTTTAAAAATAATTATATTTATTATCATTTAAATCAAGTGAATCTGAGGCATCAAAAATAAATAGTTACATCTAAAATTTTTCAGAAATAAGCCCCATAGTTCTCTGAACTAACACTTTATTTTTCTCTATGGGGAAGAATAGAGCTACAAACTAAAAATAAGATCTCACTGGAATTGTCTTTTCTTAGTATGAATCATTAGAATTTTATATAGTATGAGTGAAATTACACACATGTAGATACACCTGATGTAAATAAAGGGGTAAAAGTCCAAATAAGTAAAAAAATATGTGTCTTTTTGCACTTAGAAACCTGAAGTACTAATAGTCTGTCAAGGAAAAGAAGATAACTTTCCCTTAGATTTATCTCCTGGATATAATCATAGATTCATAACATAATTAAGGTTGGAAAGAATCTCTGGATGTCTCTAATCCAACCCTCCACTCAAAGCAAGGTCAACTTAGATCAGGTTGCTCAAGCTCTTGTCCAGTCAAGTTTTGAGCTAACTCCAAGGAAGGGAGTTCCAGAGATTTTCTGGAAAATTTGTTCCATTTTTTGGCCACCCTCATGGTGAAAAACTGTTTCCTGTGATGTAGTTGGAATTTCCTGTGGTTTTCACATCAGAATTTAATCACCGAGGATCTCTGAGAAGAGTCTGGCCTGGTCTTCTCCATACCATCACATTAGGTAGCTGTAGGCAGCAGAAAGACCTCAATTCCTCTTCATTGGACTTGGTCTAGTATGTCCATGTCTTTCTTGACAGGGTGCAGTACCCTGGATGTGGTGACACAAATCCCAGATAGAAGAAAATATTCCCTATTTTTATAGATATTCTTCCTTTTTCTTTTCAGCAAGATTCTTCAGAGAATAATAATAATAAAAAAAAAATTTAAAACTGACTTTTGCTGAAACATTGACTAAAAAAGTCGAGTGAGGAATGAACAGGAGGGTAGGGCAAAGCTGCCTGTGGAAGTGGTGTGTCTAATGCAGAACTGTGTGAACAACTTAATAACAAAGGTGACTGCATGTCCTGCATCTCCTTGATTTGCTGATGTAGACAAAGAATGCCATGGTACATCTCAAGAATCCTTTTCCCTACTTTCCACAGGTGTTTAAATCCAGAAACACTCAGTAACACTGTCTATATAATCTAAATCATGAAAACCTCAGAATAAAATTCATAATTAGTGTCCAACAAATAAGCAACTTTTTTCCTTCTGCCGGGAAGGGTAAATAAATAAATCAATAAATAAACCAGACAGAATGTTCCAAATATCTACAAATCAGGATTTTATTGGCCAAAGCAGAGAAATGTGTTTGAGCGAGGCAGAGTGTATTAGTAATAGTCCTTATCTTCCATCAGGGAACAGCTATCTGGAGTGTCCCTGAAGGAAAGAGGCACATCTCTGCGGCAGCCAAAGTGCAAAACATCTTCAGCTTTACGGGGGGGGAAAAGCATCTTTCACCCCAGTCCAGAGCTAACCTAATCTGTGAAGTTGCATCACCTACTTCCTGTGCAATGCATCACTTGCCGTAAGAACAGATGCACTGGGTCAGATCAAAACTCCATCTAGCCCAAAATCTTTTCTCTGACAGTTACAAAGTTTCTCTGGTCAGTTACAAAGATGTTAGCAAATAGGTGGGGGAAAAAATCAAAAGCGGGAATCTGAACAGCCATGAACTTTGACATCAAAATTCTCAGTCGGGTCAGAAATTATTCAGAGTTTCTATCCCTAAAACAAGTCCAGTTAGATCCCTGCCACCATCACAAACTGTCTGACAGCACCAAATTCAGTGTGTGCTGGTGAGTGTGAGTGGAAAGACACAGGAAGTGAAGAGACAAATTCCACAGCTCAAACTCCATGCTTTGTAATAAACATTGGTTATAAATTGTGGAATTAGCCCAAGAGAATTGAATTTTTCTGCTGCTTGTTTCAGTAATCTATTAAAGACATATACATACTTGCATAGTCTCTCACTCTATCTTTTCATTTTCTGACCAGCTGGATAAATGTTGATAACATGGTACATAGTCCTAATTTTAAAAAAGCTCTGTACCTCAAGGATGTGTGTTTATAGGATTATTGGACTTCTTCATGACCTAATACAAATTCTTCTGCCAAAGGATGACCTTGATGCAAAGGCCAGATTTTAACTGGAAACACCCTTGGGTTTTTTTGCAGCAGAATGCCACACACTGTGTGTGGGAATACTCATGTCCAGGAGAGTCTTTCAGGGATTACTGAAATATGAAGGCTGTTCGTAAAGCACTGCACCTGAAAATACTCTGATCAATACAACTTACATAGCTGTGGATTAGGCTGATTAAAAGATACAGGTAAGCATCCATCCTCTGGATAACTGGGGTATGTAGAGGAAACAAGATGCCAGAGGTACACAGGATACTCCAAACTGGTGGTTCTGGCTCTGTTATTTGCATTATAACCATCACTGCAGAGTTTCACTTTCAAAGATCACACCCACAAATTAAATCCAAGTGTGCTCAATTTATTCCCCCCACCAGTAGCAAATGTCAGTCTTAACTCCAAGCTCAAATTGTCTCCTCAGAATAAATCAACAAAATTCTCCTATTTCAAACTCAATTATGACCACAACATTTTGCACCTGCAGCAATAAAGGGGCTTAGGAATTCAATTTTTGCAAGAGAAAGCAGGTCCACTGTAGCAAAGCAAAGGAAGATCTGTTCATATGAGTAAATGAGGGTAGGCAGGCATGGGAGGGGACAGGTCTCTAATTCCCCTTACTCCAAAATGGCCCACACAGGTTGGCCACAGAATCAGTAAGAGCATGTAGGCATAAACAGAAAAAAAGAGGTAACATCTCTTCCTTCTGGGCAGGAGTGAGCTTTCAGTCCCGTCTGCCACGTGTATCCATAGCTGTGCGTTGGTGTGCACATCTGTAAGGATGACATCTGTTCATGGTCCAGAAGATACCTTTGCACTGAAGTTTCAATTCACTGCTCATCAAAAGACACCTTCCAACAGCTTATCCTTGTGCTGTTTCCATTCTCCTGCAGCTTTCAGGCCTCGGAGACTGACAACCAGACACCGGCAAGTGTTTCAACAAAATGTTTACTAATGCAAAAAAAACTTAGCAGGAAACCTTGAGTTTTTATGTAATACCCATGAACTCAAATCAATGAAAATTTCGGTTCCTCTATAAATGTTTCAGCCAGCTCTGAGCAATCCATAGCTGACACTTCCTTTACTCCAGGAAGCTCTAAGCAGCAGCAGCAAAGGTTTCAGTCCAAGCCATTACGTTAATAGAGCAACAACAGACCCTGTGCCATGTGTCTGACTACCAAAGGGCCGCCCTCTGTCCACCTGGCACAGCTCTTTGCAGTGATGCTGCTCACGCTGCAGAGACACAAAACTCAGCTGTCACCAAGGGGAAACTTCAGAGCTGAAAGGCAAAGCAGAGGGACCTCTGCTTCAAAGCTCTCACCAGAACACTGATGGGGCTGGTTGAGTCTCTACTGTAGTTCACTTTTCCTCCATGTTTTTGAATTTTCTGTAGAAGCTAAAGTTTTTCAGCCCTGTCCTTAACCACTCCGTAAAAACAGTGGGGGATCGACTCAACTTAACTTACGTGAAGGGAGCAGGGCGAGCTTTCCGAACTGGCAGTGTCTCTCCTTGGCCTGCTGAAGCCAAGCTTGCTGCCAGCAGGCCCCAGGTGTGCGCCACATGAGCAGGTGAAGAAAATAAAAAATGTTTATATGCACTGCGATGACAGTTCTGAGTCCATGTAAAGCAAAATACATGACAAGGAGTGTGGTTATCCCAAGACACCAACATTCCTCATGTGCACAAACAGGCAGGAATCCAAAGGCACTATGCCTTCATCTTGGAAAAATTCACTGGGCTGTTGCTCTTTAACATGGGTTTTTATTTTATGTTTTAAAAATTGATTTGTTTTCAGTGCTACACTTTTTTAAAATACATTTTCTTCAAAACAGGCAGCAAGGAACTGCTTTACAAGACAGAATCTTACTTAGCATTTACACAACTGCCTAAATTTAAGTGAGATCAGAATCAACCAATCAATCAATCAAAAACACTAATTAAAATACCCTTTGAAACCAAAGTTTAAATTAGAATTGTCCCTGTGACAAAAGCCTCCATGCTTATAGAACTCAAACAAGAAAGATCTAACATGCAGCTTCTTTTGAAACAGTATGTGGCACTCGTGACCAAATCCTAGGAAGTGTCTCAAGCTGACAGTCTGTTGATAAAAAGCTTATGTATAACCAAAGCCAAGTGAAAATAATGATAAAAAAGAACCTTCTTGCTCCGTGTTCCAGTGAAGGGAGGCAATCATTCTTCTTTTCTTTAAAAGAAAAGAAAATTGTAATTCTTATAATTCTGATTATATTTGTTGTGCTGCTTGAATGAAACCTCTTCTCTTGGACAAATGGAAATTCATGTCATGTTAATGCCAACATCTATCCATTAATGCATATTCTATGACATCAAAAACAATCATCTTAGAAATACATAGTAGATATGGCAGAAATGCTACAATGAGCAGATCAGACCACCAGAGTCTCTTTGGTAATTTGTGATTTCATGAACAGTAAAACAAAAAGTGATAAAAATGCTTTACATGTGACATGAGCAGATGAAGGCTCAGGTACCAAACCTCAAGAAATTTTATACCAAACTATTTCAGTTTGGTACATGCTGAAGCTTTCTGTTAAGGTTAAGAAAAGGATAAGAAAATCACAAATGCATTATCCAGCTAATTCAAATTCTAAAATAGAATTTTGGGGTAGAATTTGTTGTTACGTATAGAAGAATCTTTAGTTTTTAAAATCTTAAATTATACTGTGAGATTAAAAAAAAAAAAATTATCCAAAGCAGTCACACACCTGCTTGATTCAATGCCTGTTTCCAGCAGACTTTGTTGGCACAGAAGTGTTTGAGTGAAAACAAAAAGAAGGTCAAAAGAGCATTTGTATGTATATGCTTTTATCTAAACAGGGACATAAATTTCAACCACAAGAATGGGATCATGCCTGGTTTAAGTTGAGCAACAGACAACAAAATGGGCCTCTTAACATTTTATTACCATCTTCACGTTTAAAAAAAGAATATCTTTTAAATCGTAATCTACAAAGTAAATGGACTATATATATATATATCTAGAGCTGCATCTCTTTCAGAAACATGAAACAGCCCTGAAGTTCAGGTTGGGAGGTAGAGAACGGGTGGCTTCCAACCAAATGAGTTACTAGCTACATTTTGTTTCCTGAACGTGCACTGGCTGCTCTGCTCTGTGGATTGTTACCAGCTTCAGCATTTTTTAAATATTTCCCATTACCCTTTATTTGATATTTTATGCTTCCCCTCATAAACCCTTGAAGCAGATTAATTGTGCCTGTGATGTTTGTTTGTAAGTACAGCTGCTCTTCCTTCCAGTTTGTTTTATAATTGTGATGTCTCAAAGATATCCCCATAAAACTGACGGGTGGATCTGCAAACAACCAGAGTTTTATCAGAAAGAAAATCCAGATTAAAGTTATTGGAGAAAACATTTGAGTAATGCTCAATGTTACCAAATAAAATCACAAAAGAGAACTTTAAAAAAAAAGCCATCACTTCTTCTACATGTTTATTGTATGTATATAAATATTGTATTGTATGTATATAAATTCTGCTAATCCTGTGGTTTATGTTGTTCAGTGCATACAAATATACAATTCTGGTACAGTAGGATGCCTTAGAACAAATAATAAATCCAAACTCAATAGTCTAAGATGTAGTACTAATTGGTTTCAGGGGATTTCATGCTGTACCTCCAACAAGTGCTATATTTCAGGTTTTTTTTGTTTATTTGTTGGAAAGAATGGGTGAAGTTTCAGACCAAAGAAATTGCTAACTATAAAACCAGATCAAATAGAGGTTTCAGTCTGAAAGAGCACCTTTAAAGTCTGTTTGTGAGATACACTGTTCAGCTGTTAAATGTCTTGTAAATTTTCCAAGAACTTTGTTGAGCTTTCTTCATAAAATCTATATTATTTTCATTGAAGATTAATGATAGACTTATTAAAAAATAAAAACTTGGAGAGGCTTTCTGTGATTATGAGCAAGGGTCATCACACTACATTACTTTGGAATGTTTTTATAAGCTTTCCCAGTAGAAGTACACTTTTAAAAAAATCTATAAGACCTTTTTCAAGTCTGTTTTTCATTTTTTAGGGATATAATTTATTTTTTCTCTTTCATTTACGAGTACATGAACAATACCAAACAAACATCAAAACACCACTCTCAGTTCCATCCGCACAGTATCACTGAATCTCATTTCATTATCACTTGTAACTGAGCACCCATGGTCAAATCAACAGGGCAAGGCATGTACAAGACAGGGAGGATTGTGCCTGTGGACTGGCACAGGTCTGCACATTGCAAATGAAGACAGAACATTTACAGAGGGAAAAGAGCCCCATGTCCTCCATCTGTCTTATCAAGGCAGGACAAAGTGCTCAGAGTTCCATATGGCTGCCAGAGAGGATTGTGTTTCAGAACAGAAAACCTGCATAAAACAAACAAGGAACCTTTTGGGGCTACTGCAGCCAGTAAAGATTGTCCCAGGAACCAAGTGATGTGAACCTGAACCAGGGAAGGCATGGGGCTGCCTGTCCCTCACCAGGCCATCACGGTGCAGGGCTTCCTGCTTTCCTGTCCTGCAGAATAAGAAGTGGTATCTACTACTGTCATGTGGCAGAACAAAAAGAAACAAATAGAAATGTCCAAGATGAGTGGCTGGTTAGCCTGACTTCTCCTTGTCCCTGCCTCTCTGATGGAGGGCATTGCTCTGCCTTTTACAGGGACTACCACTGTGGAATCTGTCGGTTTACATGGATTCAGGTATCTGAAAAAAGTATAGGCCAAGTTTTTCACAATGCCCAATTTGAGCTGTTCAAAAAGCAGCTGAAAACCAAGAAAGCTCCTCTAGGATGCAGTGGTCTGGGCTCATGCTAAACTATGGCAGCACCATCATGGATGGGATTGGCTTTGCCTTTGTCTATCCATCAGCAGAGACAAGGATCTGCGGAATGCAGTTCAGGTTTTACAGAGTAATTATATGATGGAGGATACTGAATTACACCTGGTGTAATTTCTTCAATAATTAGAGAGAACAAACTGTGGCTTTGATCCTAACTCTGGCATCTTAATTGAATTACCTGAATTTAAGCCCCTGTGTTTAAAACGTTTTTCTTCAATCTTATGTAACTTAAGTAACCACCTGTATTGGTATGCACATTTTTAAACAACCTCCTAAATTGCAGAGTCATCAGTCATTGCTAGAGAGCACAACATCTGACAGAGAGAAAGAATATCATTTAAAATAAAGACTTCTATCATTTTTACCTAAAAGAAAATTAGGACTGAAATGGTAGAAGTACACTGGATCATTTTAAGAAATTCCTGTAAACGATGGTGTCAAGATACCACCTTCTATTGCTAAATATCTGAACTTGAAATCAAGTTTAAACAACATAAAACCTTTTTCTAAAAAAAAAAGAAAAAAAATGCAACAGTGCTGGAATTTGTTTCCTTCCTCAGAAAACTCTGTAGTCATCAAGATGTCACTACCGTCTTTCCCAGTATTAATGAGAGAAAAGGTGTTCAATATCACAGAACCATGGAATATCCTGAGTAGGAAGAGACCCACAAGGATCACTGAAGTCCAGCTCCTAGCCATTCCCAGTATAATCCCAAAAATCACACCACATGCCTACGTATTTGGAAGAGGAAAACTGCAGAGGAAACTGTGGTTTGATAAAATTGTATCAGCCAGAGCAGCAACACCTTGTGAATCTTGAACATAAATTCACAAACAATTTTCATAATAGATGAAAAGTCTACAGGACTAGAAATAAGGATCAAATTTGTTGCCTTTTATGAAGCATCCCTCTAACATTTGACAAATCTTATTCTAAAAAATCTAAATGCACAAGAACTAAAAATGTGAAAATTTCCACTTCAAAGAGGAAAACTAAACCTTTTAGATAGGGTCACACAGCTGTCCTTACACTACTGAATTAAAGAGTGCCTGACCATATGCCTACCACCAGAGCAGGATTGTTTGAACTGTTACCCTCTCACATTGTCCCTGGTATAGCCTAAGGCCTGGGCCAGCTAATATTCACCAAAACTGTTCCCAAGCACACTCTGGGCATTAGCATGTGTCAGGGATTACTGTCTGTCAGTAATTTTACTGTGATGTCCAGTGCTGGAAAGCAAGAACGTTGAAGAGTGTGGATGTAAGCTAGGTCATGCAACTGGTCCTGGTGAGAGGAAATGGGCATCAGCAGCCTTTGGTTTCCCAGTTAAAGGCAGGGCCACCAGGGATAGGCATAGGACTTGATCAAATGCAGCCCTCCATCCATCTGAAATATGCCACTACATTCTCCTTCACACATTAAATCTACACTGCTGATCAAAACCTCAGTGTTCTGTTGCTTCCCAAACTCAAAACACCAAATAAAAACTGAGATAAATGTCACCCTTCTGTGAGTCTTCAGATTACCCATCAGTAATTATGCCACAGAGTCCCCCATCAGCATGGCTGTTGCTGTGACAGTTCACAGTGACATCCAGGCCTTCTAACACCTACATATTGACATCCCATGACGTTGATCTGCAGGACTATTTACTGTGTCCATTGCTACTGAGTTAACTTCTGGAAGATTCCTGGAATAGGTAATTGTACAGCTCTCTGCAAGAGGTGTTGGGGTTCTATACCTCTACAGCCACCTTCATGGTTTTCCCTAATTCCTGCAAAAGTGCCACTAGCCTGTGGTCATCATGTCAATTTGATCATTATGGTGGTGGGCTCTGAAGCTGTGATTAACCCTAGGCACAGTGTAGCAATCATTTTGGGTTACTACCAACCTAAACCAGATTTGAACTGCTGACCAAGAAGTGAAAGCCTTTGTATCCTATTACCAATATCCTAAATCATCCAGCCTCCCCTGCAACTATACTTTTTGGATTATTATGTAGGAACAATAATAGAATACCCCATAAACAGGTTCTTTAGATATTCAAACATGTCAGGTTGTACTTTCTACATTTTCAGATAATTGTGGAGTAAATATTTGTTAAATGAAGTATTTTACATCTGTCTTGGACCAAAGTGATCTTTCTGTCAGTAATACCACAGAACACTTGTAAAAGTATGCCGGCCATTACAGAGTTATGCACTCTTGGCAAATCCAGTCTTTGAATTCATGTTACTGTGCTGCCAATAAAAAACATGTTCTTTTTTATCAACTGGATGTCTTTCAATTATACAATCATTGTCTGACAGAAAAGTAGTTGAAATAGATTTTTTAAAAATCCTTTTTTTTAAATTTCACACCAGTTGGCAAAAGGTTAATATTTGTTTGCCTAACTCTCAGAGACATTTGGTGTGGTTCAACAGTACAGAGAAAATACTGTATAAAGATCAAAAGGAGAGAAAGCATGCATGCTTTCCTATGAAAGACAACACATGGTCCTTGCAGAAGGAAATGCTGCATTTCTTTCCCGTACATCAGATCTAGTTCTTCATCCCATCATGGTGTTCATCTGCAGTTAAAGCAAATTGTGCTGGAGCTGGAGGCCTGGGCTGACCAACATTTTCACAACCCTTTTTAATCCTGCAGAACACCAAAAGCAACTGGTTATCAAAACTAATATAATAGCTGGTTCAATCTAGACTGCCATTACACAGACATTCATATATGCAGCCTAATTCAACCTACACTTAAAATTGCTAAATTATCTTTCCTACCACTGTAACCACAGAAACACAGTGAAATTACTTTTCAAGGATATCATAGCACTGAAAACACCCACCTCCAGTCATGGTCAGAACTGACCATGACTGCATGGATGCACTTTGTGATCCAACTGCTGCCACACTTTATCCATTCCAGCACAGCCCCCCACATACCCAATATGTGCACCAACTTTTCTTCATGTAGGTTTACAATTAACAAAATACAGTTTCAATACTAAAGATATGCCAAGGTGCCTCCATCTCTGAAACACATGCAGCTCCATCTTTTTCCACAAGCAGTGCTACTCCTTTTACACTTTGAAAGTTAGCTTAACCTTCCTATGAAGAAAGGATACACTTTTAATTGTCACCTATGTAATTACCCTCCGTTGCGGTGTTGGGCGCCACTCTGCGGTGTCGGCGTCACCTCACTCGGCTAGCCCCGGGACACCACCACAAGCTGGTGGTCCGTGCCTGCGCTGAGAGCATGTGTGCAGGCAATGGAGAAGAGCAAGGAAAGGAGGAACTCTCTTGGGGGTTAAACACAACTGGAGTTTATTGGGACACAGCACTCACCTCGTAGCCGGTGTCCCAGGAGAGACAACCAGCTCAGTGATGCAGCTCCTTTTAAAGGGAGGCGGGAACCAGGGATGGGTTACAGAACAAGCCAATGAGGGAAAACCAGGGAGTGGCTGATCACATAATTGACACAGGTAACATCAAACCATAGAAAAGTAGGAGGGGGAAGGCTGGATCCTGCCCAATCACTCGACGCCTCTCCCCGAACTTTCCAGACTCAGGGAGAGGCCCCGGGATGATGGACAGGACCACGGGGATACATAATACAAGACTGACAACTCGGAAGGGAACCAATCATAGGACAGTTGCTGGGGGAGGGTATGGGGGAGGGTTAGATAACAAGATGGGGTACAAGGGAACAAAATGGAGTCCAAAGGATAAAATGAGGGTACATGAAACTGAATTCTACATGAAACTTAAAAACACACTACCACACTCTATGTCTACTCTTCTTTCCATGTGCAATTACACTAGTATTTGGCTAACTGATGTGTGATGGCATTGATGCGGTATGTGCCCTTTATTGTAAGTTGTTTCTAATGAGGGAATTTGTCTTTCTGAGTCATTCCTCTTTGCATTATCCACTGCACATGACCCCTCACACAAAGCAGGATTTACAGAGAGCTATTCCATCCACCTAAACCCCAGACGCTCCTTGAATTATGCCTTCTGTTCCCATTGCATATAACAATGAACAATGAAGGACAACTGAAAACTGTAGGGCAACTTTTTTGACTGGCTTTCTAAATTAAACACAACAGTAAAATGCCTGCAATTAACAAAGATGAAGATGGATCCTATGTAACACTCACCCAGGAAGAACCATTAATGACCCTTGCCGAAGATACTCATATTACCTCTTACCTGCCTGTTTCACTGTCTTGTAGAGACAGGGAGTATAGATTATTACATTTATATTTGAAATACTAATTTAAATTGTCCTATTGACAAGAGAAAGAATTTCTTTCAGAGAACAATTCACTTAACATAGATGTCTGTTTTGGTAACTGCACCCTAAATGTCTCTGTTTCTCTCCTCTGTCCGTATGAGGAGTTTTGATAATTTGCTCAGACTTGTCTATGTTATAGCTACCTACATTTGCTAATGTATTAATGCTGTGCTAGGTATCTATATCCCTTGACAGGAGGCTTGCAGGATCAAAAAGTCAAAAATAAGTCAAAAAAGTCCTTAAATAACAAACCACAGCTCCACCAATAAACCCACAGCTGTAAATGGCCCAGCTCCAAACTTGTCCTCATTCATATAACGTCTCCATAACTAAAAAAACTCTTCCAGCCTCATAACACCCTTGTCAGGAATCACCAGAGCTTCTTCCTTTTCTAGTTTCCTGCATGGCATTTGCTGTGAGACAGCTCCTTGGTAACACACCCTCCCCTCTGCACAGTGCAGGGATCCAAACAGGTGCCATGGCCACCTCAGAGATCAGACCGAGCAATTCACTAAGGATTGGGCAGGTTCCTTCTACAGTAACTCAGCCAAAAAGCTCAAACACAGCCTGAAAAACAGGAAAAGTATCAAATGTCTTCCATGAACACTTTCCACGCTTTGCTGGTTAGATGTGAGATGCCTTGATGATGGAAAGAGGAACGATACAAGTGCAAAGCATAATCCTGCCAGGTACTGAAAGATGTTGGGCATCCAGTGAGGTTTTACATCTAATGATAACCCCAGACCTTCTGCATCCATCAAAATAGATTAACTTTTTTTGAAATGGGGTTAATTCATGCCTGTATAACTTGTGAGCATGTGGTCATTAGGTTCCAGGGGAGCAGAGTCTCCCCAAGAAATTGTCTGTGCAAGAAACACACAACTGAAATGCTGCTTCAAGTCTTCCATTTCCAGCATTTTGAATTGTGAATTGATCTGAATAAATTTAATGTTAATGAGATATACAACCTGTGGAACAAGATTTTTTCCTCTCCCTTTACCATTGAAAAAGTTTATTATAAACTGGTTTGGCAAAAGTCAAGTAAATGGAAATTTTTAAAATTTATATACTTCTGGCTGTTCCACAACTTTAATAATCTGACTCCTCTTTAAATTAAAATATCATATCAGCTTTTAATACAAGTCTTATGTGAGTTGTAAATTCACAATATGTGTTAAGTCTAAAAATATCATCATTTATCATTGCACTATTTGAGCAGTGGCAGCTGGGTGTTTTAAAAAGGTTCCTAGGAACAGAGACCTCAGTTTAAATGTAATATTGTGTTATATTACTCATTCCTGAACTGACCTTCATAAATATCAAATCCTTACAATTATAAGTCCTGACATTTAATGCTTTCCTGCAGACTAAGCGGGACCACGTTACATTATAAGGTCACTTGTCCTTTGCTGTTCTTAGAAAAACTTATCATTTTAATGAAGACACTAATTTTGACACAAACAGTAATGAAACTGTGGACAAACAATTCTTCTGATTGGCTCAGGTGAACGTATTCTCACTGCACCATGCAGCACTGCAGGACTTTAATAATGCCTTCCTAGCTCACTGCTGGGAAATATCTGTATTAACTCTATTAACAAGCAGCATATGCTTTGCACTGTTACCATAGGAAATGATTTCTTGAGGGGTCCTGGTGGCCACTGAAGGGTTAACCCTTCCTGCTCTCCCGGGATGCAAATGACAGGCTTCCCCAAGGGCTGCTGTTCTCCGAGCAGTAAGGAAGGCAGCTGCTCCTGCTCACTTAACCATTCGGCCAAGAAACTGAGCAAAATATCAGATTGGCCCATGATGTGCTGTATCCAGAAGCCTAAAGGATGCCACTTTAGGTACCTTCCTGGGCTGCTTGCACCCTATGCACCCTCTAGAGTGGATGGCAAGTCAGAGGCATCTCTGGGTCACAATTCAGCTAGATAAGAGTGGAACACCTTGAATAAATGGCTGAAGATTCAGGTTTTGCTTTGCAAAGGCAAAGGCAAAATATGGTTAATTAAAACACATTCAGTGTCATCTTACTCTGACACCAGCCCTGTTGCAGTGCCTACAATATCCAGGTCCAGGTGACAACAGAACAGCAGTGGAAGAAATAGGGGATGTTTTCTTTCTTGTATGATCTAGGATCAAGTTCCTGCAGATTTTTCTCACGTGAGCTCATGATCTTGTGTTCGTATTTGCTTTGCATTTTTGGGAGAAAATAGTGCAATAGCCAGAACAATTAGGTGTGTTAAGTTATAGGCAATAAAGAATATGGCAGAACCACAAGTAGGAATAACCAACATATTAGAATTAAAAATGTTATGCCATATTGCCTCTGGTGCCCTTTCACAGCAGATATTACAACCTTTGTGAAACTTTCTACTGTTCGCCTCCTTTTTATAGATCAACTTTCAAACAAAATTAACTTTCACTCAGCAAAATGTGTACCAAAAAAACCAAAATACATATAATAAATAAATTTATGGAATGAGAAGAGAAAGAGAAATTACCTAAAAAGAAAAATAAGAACTCATTATTTTTTAAACAATTTTCTTTGTTTTCCAGATTTCTTCTATCACCAGTAACAAAACAGAGCACAAAGATGTCAGAAATGTGTCTTCTGCATGAAAGTGGTATCAGTCTTTTCCCAATGACATGGCCAGTATATTAACAGAACTCCTAGATGTGCTTAAAACTGGTGATAGAAAAGTTTAGATCAGCCCAGACATGAAATCACCTCAGTGGGCAGACGTGATAATTCTTTCATATGGTGATCAAAGTAGTGGCCATTATCATTTGAGTAACATTAACGTGGAGTACCTACTCCAGCAGATACTTTTGGGATCTTCTGGACCCATATACATCCCATTGACCTTGTCCACCTGAATGACCTGCTAAATAACAATGCCAGTCACCCCGAGACCACTCTAAAATCAGTGGGGAGAAGGTGTCTCCACGCAGTTTCTGTGCACAGAGCCAGGGCATGA
This sequence comes from Trochalopteron elliotii, assembly GCA_024734555.1. NCBI lineage: Eukaryota > Metazoa > Chordata > Aves > Passeriformes > Leiothrichidae > Trochalopteron > Trochalopteron elliotii. Next base: position 2,656,363 of record JANPWX010000085.1, on the reverse strand, counting down.
TCACATGCTCTGCAGTTTGACCATGGAAATTATTGTTGCTAGTCCACAGAGAAGGCTGACCCTGACCCACTTGTACTCCCCCAGACAGTCTGAGAATAACCACAGGCCAACGACTTTTGCCATGGGCAATTTCAGCACAACCATCTTGCTTTGGAGAATAAGAGAATGTAATAATATAGATATTATCAAAGAGGACCAGCTGGCCTAGGGGCCAAAGAGGGAGGCTTAGCATTATGGAATTTACTAGTTAGTATACATAGCCCTAAGAGGGCAGCTCAGATGGGAAGCTTGCTGAATATTTGCTGGAACCCCTCATCAGAGAAGCCTACACTGTTCTCAATACCAATTCAAAGGCTTTATATAAGTAATATAAGAATGACACTGACAAATAATGAAAATATAATCTATAATTAGGTCTAATGCATCTGGAAGTTGTCACCTTTCAGAGCTGGGACTGAAAACCAGGAGAGGTTTTGTACAAGGAATCCATTTCACAGCATCATCTAACTGCAATCCTGAAACTGCCAAGAGAAATCTCCCCTTTCAAAGCTTTTTTTATTTTCTCACTTAAAGAGATATCTTTTGTGAATCTCACTCTGAGCTGCCTACCACTCATCATTACGTATTTCAGCAACTTTGGCACACCCCTCAATATTTTGAATACCACTCCTATGTATAATTTTTAAATATCACAACACTGGACATTATAATGACTCCCATTCTATTTCTGGATCTGGTCCTGAGTATCCAACAGCAAGAAATCAAGTAGGGAAATTTTATTACCAAGTGGCATGGCTTGACTGGAAGCCTAACCAGAACAACTGAATCCTTTCTCATGACCCTGCTTTCCCAGAAATAGGAGCTAACTGAGTTGATCAGGTAGAAATTTATGCCCATGTTCCTACACTCACCTAAGTCTCCAAGGGGAACTACTCAGGAAAGAAAAAGGTGCACACTGCCTTTTCTTCTAGTATGATAAATCACTGAAGATGGGTGCTCTGACTGGGGAAGCCCTGGGAGCTCATGGTTGCAGTGTTATCCCTCAACATTTCATTCCTGTTGATGTACAAGGTATAATGCCACCCTCAGAGTCCTGTATTGTGCTGTGTTCATATAATGAGGGCAGACTGAATGTTTCAAGTCATGAAGATGATTGATACCTGTGTAAGTTTATCATGCTGCCAATAAAGCAAGCAAGTCCTGTGTCTGAAACAGTTTTCATATTAATGTGTATATGGCTACTGAGTCAGGAAACTATATTCAGAAAGACTGGATAAGTATTAAATTCTGAATGTTTCATAATGTACATTTTTAAAAAATTGTCATTCCAAGTAAAAAATTGTCTGATCTTCAAGAACTCACCAGGTTCTGAATGAGGTAACCTGTGTGACTTATATGAAGATGAACAGTATATTGAAACAGGTAAAATAATGCTGCAATGTTTCCTGCAGTAGTTGTTACAACAACTCTCAGGTTCTCATTATCTCCTAGGAGTTAGAGCTCCCACAAATTTGAAAAGATCCACCAAAATCCCAACTCAGAATTAAAACAATCTAAATAGCTGACAGAACTGAAACAAGAAAATTAAGGTGGAAAGAATTATACTGTAGCTTCTATTGCAGATTCCCGATATCTCTTTAGTTAATTCCATTTCTCACAGGCTTCCACTATTATTTATATCTGAAGGGAGGAGCCTTGTGCGAAAAAGAAGCAATTCAGTACTTATTTAATTAAAATCAGCTGTAATTTACTAGTATTTTTGAGTCTCTGTGCCTTGGTCAGACATGAAATCTGAATTGCCTTCACAGACAGGTTGAAGAACAAGTGATAAATTCCTGGGGAAAAAAAAATGAACTGAGAAACCAAAGACTGGAGAAGAGGAAGTAGGATGGTTGTGATTAAACACGTAATGGTTATACAATGACTCTCATTAGGAATACTGGTCTTCCTTTTCCTTTTTAACCATCAGACAAGGAAAAGCAACAATGAGCACACAACTAAAACTTCAAATTCCTTCAGCTTTTTCATGGAAAACCCTCTAAGTCTGCTGTTCCTAATAATCGTTATGAGTCATCAGACTTGGAAGATGAACAAAATTTTTTCTTTTGGTGCAATTCAAAAGTAATTATGGGTATAGCCTAACAGTAGCTTCATAACTGTCTCCAATGAGATTCATTGATTGATTGATTGATTGATCAAAAAATGTTATCCAGTGTCTTCACCCTTTAAGGCGTCTTAAAACTATATCCATTAACAAGATTGTTTTCCGGGAAGTCATAACCCTGAGCTACTCAAAATGTCATCTTCCAGATAACAGAATCATATTTGTTCTCAAACACAACAATTTTTCTGGGTCATCAAGTAAAAATATATGAAATGGGCTTTGAGCATGCTTAACCCTGCGTATCCTACCCTATTTTGTTTTATTTTTCCCCTTAAGTAACGATGCTGTGAGGAGATGTGAGATTTTGCATTTTCATTCACAGCAGAGAACTCCATGGAGTGTTCTGATTTCTGACCCTTATCCTTGCCACACATCCTTGCTTAGGAGCATGAAAACTTTGGACAGCCTGCTGTGCACCACACTGGGATTTACAGTAGCATAGAGCAAATATTATCCATTTAAACTTATACCTAGAGATCCCAAGCAAGTAAAACAGGAGACGTTTCCTTCTCAGCTCCTAATACCAGAATAAACTAACATGAGCTTAACAAGTAAAAAACCCCAAAAACATATATATATATATACATACATACATACATACATACATACATACATATATATATATATATATATTTACATACATGCATGCATATATATATATATATATATATATATATATATACATACATATATACACACTGTATTGTTGACCCCTCCTTTATGGGCTACACTGGTGGCAGTGTTTTCTGTTTCTAATCGCCACGGCCTTTATGATACTGTACTTAATGAATTATGCTCCTCAGGAGGAGGTCAGTGAAAGAATTGAGCTAAAACCCCCCTAACAGTGTTGCTGGCCAGGAGCCAGCTCTTTCGGGGTTGTGTTTCTGCATGAGGTCTACCACAGCTGGAGCGAAACGACTTGCAGGTGGCTCAGTGGGCAAGAGATCACACAGTGCTGCTCTGTCCGCCCCTTGACAGCAAGGAGGGAGTCACCTATGCCTGCCGTTGGTGGCTGAAAATGAGCAGGAAACGTCTGACAATCTTGATTAAGAACTCCCAAGCACTGAACTTTCCATAAGGAAAAGGCACACTCGCTCAGATCTCTGGGCTTTGACATTTCAACTTCCAATTTAAATGCTGCTCAAGGTCCAGGAGAAAACACTAATGCTTGTCCTTATGATGTTAGGCAGTGGATGCCTTAATAAAGATTATGTGCATGGCCCAGTTAGCACACCAAAGCCTGGGCAATGAAGTAGGTATGCTCCATTTTCCCCCCAAGTTTCATTCAGAGAGAATTTATAGGTTTTATTTTAGAAGTAGCTGAAACATACTAAGTAATTTTCTGGAGTGTTTTTAAACTATTAATTTCTAAATTACATGAACAGATGCATATGCACAGTGGAAAATAGCATCAGATAGCTTGGGGGAACAGAGGAGCTCAACAACCTGGCCAAATAAAGTTAGGTTCCACTAACAGCCTGCTTGGACAAGTCCTTTCACATCCCTGGGAACACTACCACTCAGCCGTTCAGCTTCACTTTCTTGCAGATTAATCATTTGTGGTTTTGAAAATATATAAATCTTAAAGATCTGCAGAAACAGAGGAGCAGAAGGCTTTTCCACACCTCAGTTGACAAAAACTACTGTCCATTTGCTGCAGGACTCATTTGAGACTCCTTAGCAGGAGAGACACAACCCTGATGTGGCAGTCAAGGATGAAGGACTGGAGAGATCCTCCTAAATGCAGGCTGGGAGCCAGTGGGGCTGTCAGGAAAAGATCAGGGAACTTGGGGATGATGCTCAAAACAAACACAAGCATCTTTCCATCAGTAGCCACTTGTGAGTGTCACCACAGGAGTGACAGCTCTGCCTCTCCTAGGCCCATTGTAAGGCTCCTCATAAGCAAAAGCCAATCTCAAACACAGCACACACCAGGACTGACTGCATGGCTGCAGGGTAGGACCTGAGATTTACATCCACTCACCAGCTATGCTGCTGCTGCTGCTGCTGCTTTCAGCAGCTCAGCTGCTCAGTTTTCTCAGCTACCACTGGTGAGAATTATTTGCTGTTGTAGAAATAGTGTGACTTAGAAGCAACACCATGAGTGACCAGCACAGCTGGTGCTTTTCTCCAGAAAACACTAAATCAATCCTATTCTAGAAATTTCTGTGAAGGATAAGCATACTGAGACTTTGGTGCTGGGAGTCCTTAGGTCTGGTGGGACTACAAGGCAGACCTCTAAATCTGGGCTCAGAAAAATGTTTTGCTGAGCCTCCATGACTATATTCAGTGTTTTGCTCCAGTTACAGTGATGCGGGTTGCCACTGATGTTGTGTTGCAAAAAACGGAAACACCTTAACGATTTCTGCCATATTTTTCTATGAAAATAAAATGGCTGTTGTTCCTTCTTCAAAAGTAAAAAGTGAATGGCTCAAACTGTGGCTTCCTGTTCTTTAATAGCCCTTCTTACTAATTACATTTATCAAACCAGAAATGAGAAACATGTGACTAAGGCGATCATAAAATGATTTAAAGAAAAATTTGAAATAACACAGAAGAAATGCAGAGATTACAAGTAAGTGTAAAGGTTGTTAATTCATCACTGAATATAACTACCAAGCTAGTTAACTAAGAAATAAGTCAGTGTGCAAAGAACTGGCTAAAAGTTACAAAAATTAACATATTTGGCCAAACTTTAATGAGCACACTGTTTTGGCTCTTGATTTACCCACTAAGTCTCACAACATTTACAACACATTTTTTTCTCCACTTCCTTTGTGCAAAGACATGTAAATTTACAGGGACCCAAGCCAAAGTCTCACACTTCCTGGAATTTGATTATATTGTAGACATGCCCCTATAATCTGGAAAGAGTCACACAGAGACAGAAGAAGCTAATGCTAATACACTGATAGGCTTATTCTTAATTATCTTTACACTCATCTCACACTGCAGTACTTGTAGTACTTATGGACAAGCCAGGCCATGGGAATAATGACTAGAAAGAGTCAGTGGCACAGCATGTTCAGCAAAGCACCCTCAGCTCTTCCCATCTGGTCTCTAATCCTCATTCCTGCACCCTTGATCATTAAGTCTTAATTTACTGCAGTTTAAACAAAAAAAATGTATAATGAGTAACATACAAGCTCATGTTCCTGGTAGCAGTCATTCCCTATAAATTCCCACTACACCTAGGAAACTGTGGTTTGATTTTATGTATTGCTAAATTGGTGAGCACAAGCCAAAGAAATTCCTAGCAGGTTTTCATCTCTTGAATTTATTTACCACCATGGAAGGGGAAAGGGCCTGTTCCTCTGGGAAGGAGGGAGAAATTGGAAGGATTACATTATTTTGACCTTACATTTGAGCTGACATCTAGCACAGCACTAAATCAGTGACTTGGCACAGGAGAGGGGATTAGCACGGGTGGGTTACAAGCAGTTTGCAGGAGTGCAGCTGTCCTGTGGCTACCAGTGGATGTCAGTAGAGGCTCCACTTGCAAAGGAGCCAAATGGAAAGAGACAAAGGAAAGAAAATCCTCCAGGTTCTCTTAGTTTTAAGTGCACAGTGCACAAGTTCTACAAAATGGCTTGTCTCTTCCAGCTAATGATTTGGGGATACCAGCGAGCAGCAGTACACTGAAGGATGTAGCCCAGCTCATTGGGCTGTTTGTAATTCTTTATGCTTTCACCTTTCAAAAGCAACATTTTTTCAGTTAATTTCAATACAATGAACAAAGTCAGGAGGCCCACTGTTGGAATAGCAGAGATGCTGGATGACAGATTAAAAAGAAACAAAATGTATATCCATTTCTCCCTCTCCTCCAGCCGAGTAGCTACTGCTCCAGGAATACTTAAATGCAACAATAAAAGTTAAACTTCTCTAATTATTACTTTGCAGGGGTTGGCCTGCAACCTTTTAGTAAAGTAAACAATGGAGAAGTGAAGCACAGGGTTTTAGCTAAACTCTAGAAAATGTTATCTAGAAAAAACAAACAAACAAGCTAACTACCAATCCAGCCCAAAATGGAAAGGATTTCCTTTGTTAAATTTTAGCCCATCACCTCTTCCAAGCAAAAGCTGACGTCACTTCCACAGTGAACATTCCTGGCCATGGAGTCACTGATAAGAGAGACTGAACTCTGAAATCATGGACAGATTTTGATGCCATGGCTTATTCTGAAAACCACGGATTTCATGGGAAATGAGGTACTACTATAGAAGAGAAGAGGTATCACTGTTTAAAGAGCTTTCATCCAAGAAAAGTGGTGGAAAAATCCCACAAGAACTTTCCTCAAAAGAAATGTGGACTTTTCAGGTCTTTCTATCCTGAAGTAATGCAAAATAAGTTTATTGATTGAATAGGAATCTGAAACTATAATGTTCTGTTAGAGGATGAAAGCTTTCATACTCCCAGCTGATATCCTGTAACAAAGGATTGAGAATCTCTCAGAGTTATTGTAGCTTGGGTGGATGCTGTTTGGTTTAACAGTTTCTGCTCTTCCATTCTGCTCAGTCTGTAAATACAAATTATTACACCTCATGTGGTCCCTTAGAGTTGGTCAAGTGTTTCAAGAAAATATTTTTTCTTCGGAAAAATGCCAGTCCTAGAAACTTACATGCTTCATGGGAACATGCAAGTTTTAAAAAACTTTTCTTGGGAAATTTTTCTCAGGTCCAGAATGGAATTTCTGGTCAAAACCACGGGGAGAGAGGGAGACGGATCTATCTCATAATAATAAATACCACAGTGATCATCTTTCCTCATAAATCAGTCCTTTGAGGCTTCTAACTATTTTTTAGCCCTGTTTCCTACACCAGTGAAGAAAGTTACATGATCACAGGATCTGTCTGTTTATCTCTCAGTCCTCCATTAAAAACATGGGGAGCCATTGGCCAAATTCTGTATTTACAGTGGTTACTCTGCACTAATTGGGAGTTTTGGATAAACCAAGGGCTGAGTAGAGGAGAGAGATGCAGCTACTCTGCCCACTGTGGGAAAGTCTTCAGCATGAGAACAGACACGAATCTTGATTTCCAGCTTGTGAAAGAGTCCGGCAGATGTGAGGTGGGGAATTGGAGATGCTCCAAAGACACTGAGGGGTGAGGCCATCACAGACACAGAGAGGAAAGACTGAGATAATTGCATTGGATGGGTGATGAGAAGAGGCACATGACTCATCCACAGGAAACTTGAAATCTCTATTAGTTTTTCCCAGAACCACCTGCACTATTTTTCAGTAGGTTGTCAGTGCTTTCTTGACAATGCTCTTTGCAGACCTGAGCAACACAGAAAAGAAATCACAGAACTGTAAAAAAGATCTGCTACTTGTCTCTTTTTTCAGTGCAAAACTATTTGCTGCGTTTTTCAGCACTGCTTCTTTACAGGCATCCGTATCTGCCTGAGGCACTTTGCATTTTTCCCCCATGTCTTTTTGCTTGGTTTTATATCATTGGTATTTAAGACTCTATCTTAGGTGCCCTGAAAATATTAATTTCTGTTTTTCTAGTTCCTTCCACCTGAGAAGACTCTCAAGTCTGAATTGTCTTGCTTGTCAATTATTTCCCTTTTCCCTTTCTGTAGCTGCAGGAGCAGACACACCATGGATTATGAAGATACACTGTCATGGGCATGGCAGACAGGGAACTAGGACATGAGAGATCAGACAAGTCTCACAGGAGGGAAAAAAAATAACAAGCTTTTGATTTACTGAAAATCAGGAAGCTTCTGTGGAAAAATACCAGAGAAGGCTTTTATAAGTGATTAGGTGTATTGCTGTGACTGAAACCCTTTTGACACCAATTTAGCCACAGTAGAGGAAGATTTGATTAATCTTCTGAGTATTTACAGGTTATGAACAGATTTTGCTATAGGAGATAAACTTTACACACCACCAGGTACCTTTCTTCTTGGTCTGAACAAGTTTATTTAAAAGTGTAATTGACAAGTATTGGCATCTTCACAAAAACCTAAATAAATATAAAATAGCTCTCAAACCTACACCCAACTGGTTCATCTGAAAATATTTTATGATTGGAACAGGCTTTTTTCTTGTAGTCCCTCAGCAATAGAGTCAGTGCAATATCCCTCTTAACAAAATTTATCAAAGGGATGTGCAAACTGAAAATAACAAGAAGATAAAACCAGCATTGTTCATAATGAGTTATTTTATAGGGTGTTTCCCATCTTTAGCTTCAGTGTTCTGGTAATTTAACACATGGAATAATACCAGCTAGTAATTTTGGCTTTGAGTGATGTTATTTTATGTCTTATGAGAAGTTAATTGCATCTTAGACACAGTCAAAAAGGAAAAAAAATCCTGAGATATGGGACAGGTTTCTTTATATTGTTGCTTTCTATTCATGCAGCACCAGCCCATGCTAGACCAAGCAGAACCAAAAATGAGGAGGAAAAAAGTGGACACAGCAGGTGTAACAGAGAGCTTAGACCACAAAAGGGTGCTATCATTTTATAACATGAGCAAGCCTTCCATAGCGACCTGCAAAGAATGTGGCCTTTGAAATAGCTTCACTAGAATTAGTAGCCTTTCAGGAAATATTACTATTGTTCTGAATTCCACTTGAAAATTTAATTTGCCCCCTGTTATTTTCAGGCAAATTCCAGCAGAGCTTTATTCTATGAAATCTGTGTAGGTGCATAAGAAACATTGTCTTGATTAAGGAAATTCACCAGCCTTTGTAGGCAGAGTGATCTATTTATCATCTGTGTGCTTATCTGCTCAAGCTTGTGCAGATATAATCCACACGTAGGGGTGTGTGTTCTGTACTGGAATTATATGCATTCTGTAACTATATTGTACATCAGGAAATGTCTAATTAACTAGGAAGTATTGAACTGTTAACTAGCAAGTATTGAAATATTAACTAGTAAGTACTGAGGTGTGAAAATTCACAGTTTGGTCTTAAAAACTTGCACAGTACTGCAGCATAGAAAAAAATAACATGATGTGGTGCAGCTTTCATACAAGCAATATGCCAGAACAGCAGTTGCCTACTGTATGGAAGTCAGACTTCAGTTCTGAATGCTCTTAATTTGAGGAATGAAAATCAGGTAGCTCTGAGCTGAATCCCCATGTGAGTACCAAAGACAAAGGCAGCCAGATGTGATACAAGGTGACTCAGCTGTTCTCCCATCATTATGCCAAGGAGGAGGCCTGTCTAGTTGGTTCAGTCAGTGTGACAATCAGGGGTGGTTGGCCTCCAGAGACCTTCTCAAGCTTATTTTAGCAAATCTAGCAAGTTATCAGTGCTGATGAGGCTGCAGTAGCACCAGTGGAGTGCAGGAAGCTGGGGTAGCCAGAGCTCCTGTGAGTGCCCAATGTCCCCACTGACAGTCAGGCATGTCCCTGTGAGCTGGATCTCAAAGCCAGATTCTGTAATGGATCTAAATGTCTGCATTGCACAAGCCTTGTTAATTTGCAGTGGCTCCTGTTGCAAATGACATGGTTTTTACAGATATTACACAAGCTTAGAGGGAAAAAGTCCTAGCTAGATTTGCAACCCATTAACAACCACTTCTTAAAACTATTTATTTAACTTATTAACCTAGACTCTTTAAACAATATGAAAAATATGAGGTGTGGGATACAATTTGGGAAAGAAATTAATAAATTGACGTATTTCTGCATTGAAGGATAGCAACATTAGTTAAATATGTCAATGAGAATGACAGTAATTGTCCAGCTCATCTGTGATGCAATTCTGAAACTTACTACTTTATAAGCACAAAACTGATTTTGGATTGGATTCTGCTGAGATCAGCTAAACAGTCAAATTGGTCATTGCAGCTAAAAATAAAGGTGAACATAACTTTAATTTATTCAGCTTTGATATAGTATATACCGCACATTTCTTTAGAGAAATGTTCAGCAATACCTCTTCATTCAAAGTCGTGTAATAAGATCACTGGATTTGTATTTTTGTGTGAAGCTAACTTTACTTTTTGCTTTGAAGCAACCTTCAAATGGAAATGTGGAAGTCTCTTCGACCCAGCTGTACAATGTTTCAAGCTATGACTGACTGCTGGCTGTCACACTGTGTTATTTCACACTGCCATGTCTGAAAAGATGTAACAGAATATGGCAGAACACAAGACACATCAGAAATTCAGGAGCTGAAGAATACATTTTGGAAAAAAAATTAAAAACAAATACAGGTTCTCTGTAAAATCCAACCAAGTAGCAAATATGAGACCAAGTACCTGACAGCCAATTTAGAAAGGAACTTGTTCCACTTCCTTCCCTCTCTCTACAATTAGTGGGTGAGAGGGGTCTGTCAGCAGGGAAAGAAAAATGTGAAACTATGTGCAAGAATGACCATGAGAGCTGCCTACACGGCTTCCACTTTGGTTTGGGCTTTGGTTTTATTTTCTTTTTACTCCTCTGGGTAGATAAATTAAGAGTTCGTGGCATTTTCCATTTTTTTTCTGTGGAAAATGTGGGTTCAGAGAGACCAGACATTTTGTGACTTCTAATCAATTTCAACAAATTGCTCATTAACAGAAAACAACTGGAAAACACCCTAGAAGTTGAAAGATTTCAGGTTTCCCATTTGAAGTGACTTTAAGCTTTGAAATGAGCTTCAAATGCATTTTTTTTAAATGTCATAAAGTAAAATGCCTTAGGAATCAAATAATTCAAGTGAAACAAAACATTTTTTACTCAAAATATTTTCAATTTTTCTGTCTGAATAAAAATCAAAATAATTTAAATTGCCTTGACTGACAATATTTCCCTTCCATGTTTTCTGAACTGCCAAGCTAAAACAAAATTTATTACTTTCACTGCAATGTACTAAAATATGCATAAATCTATCTAGCTTTGTGTTGGACGTCAGTCAGGAAAAGCAGGTGGAAATGCAAATTCAATCTCTACATGGGAAAAAATTGAGGTAGAGGTTAATCAACAAGCTTTTATAGATAGTGTACATTAATTTTAGGAAGCATGACCTGGAAAGCAGCTTTTTCTCAACAGAGCTTGCCAGAATTTTTTATAGTGATGCTTAAAAAGAGAGTACTTGGGAGATACCTATGATTTGATCGGAATGAAATCATAATAAGATAAAAAGCATCAGATATACAGCTATGTGTGTTTTAATTACATTCTAATTTCAACTTTTGCTGTAGTTTTGCTGCATCACAAGCAAAGGGCACATTTCAAGACACCTGGGGAGCTGTGCTTAGCCCTGCTCTCTTTGCCCTCTAATGAAATCATTACTCACTCATCATTGCAGTGATACTGCTATAAATGCAACAAAGCTTGGAATAATCAGGGTAGATTAAAAAAAAGGTAATTTTTAATATCTTAAATAGTATTTTCTCTTCCTCCACTGGATATAGAAGATATTTACATGTTTATCAGTGGGTTAATCTCCTGCCTAAAGTGGGCCTGCTTTAACCTGGCAAAACTTACAGGAACTTTGAATAGAGGAACTGCCTGTTTCCAGTCTCTGACATTTGTGTGTCTGGTCAATTTTCATTCTGATGTATGTGGATATGTATGGTGTGCACACATAGAGCCCAACTAATAACTTTGATGGTAAAGAGTACATGTAACAGCTCAGCTTTTAAGATCTGCTAACCACTGACTTTGGGATCTATGCTAGCCTTAGAACACATCTTCCTTGTGCAGGGCAGTGCAAGGCAGAAATCTCCTGCTAGACCCAGAATCAGGCCAGGGTGGTGGATGAGACCATGAGTCCTCCTTCTCCAGGGCAGAGACACACACAGCTCTAATGGAACTGACTCCCCACCCTGTGGGGCAGGGCTGCTCAATGCTTCTGTGCCTGGTGGCTGGGACTGGTTCAGGGGTCTCTGAGTATTGCTCCAGTGCCTTTGCACTTGCCCAGTGTAAGAGAGGTTCTGCTCTTGTGTCTGAGCTGCTTCTTCCTGTAGGCTCTGCTCCTGAACGTAAAGGAGCCCCTTGCTGCTGCAGAGACAAGCAGATAATGTCAGCCCAAAATGCTTCATGTAGGAGACAGGACCCCATTGTCAGAGGCAGCTGGGCTGTACCAGCACTGTTCCCTGCTTGAGCTACTAAAGTCTCCCTCTCCATAACCTACTTTAACTCAGCTGTAGCACCAGAGTTTCGGGACAAGGCTGCTTCAAGTCCCTGGCAAAACGATGGCAGAGGCCTTCAAACACTTTGCTGGAACAGAACCAGGGTCCAGCCCTCAGAAACACCCCATGGCACTGACCAACTTACCAACATGGGTATAGCCATGGAATTCAACTTGCTGCAGCCTTGCCACACTGATACAGCTGATCTGACATATCTAATCCTTCCAACAAATGTGAAGTCAATTTATACATCTGCAGTGGCCATTTGCTCAGGATCTCTGAGCACAGGGCAGCTTCACTGGAGCTGGTGAGCTTCTCCAACAAGCCTGCCAATTGACTGGAATTCCTAGACTAACAGCCAAAAAAGCAGCAGGACAGTAGATGGTGTATAAAGGTTTGCAGCCAAATATGGCGGAGTTGGCACCTATGACTTTGGCTCAGCACTGCAGTTCCCACTGTGAAGATCAGTGATTATTGCTTTAATAAGCAGTTCTTAAGTGAGGTACCCGATATCTGTTGTTGCAAGAGAAGGAGTGCCAAAGGCACAAAAGATGGGGATGTTTTAGAAAAAACATAATCCTTGAGGCTCACCATTCAACTTACCTTGGATTTCATTATTCTTGAAAAAAATTCTTTAAGTTATTTCACACAAAAAAAAAAAAGTACAGATTTCTCAGTGGGTTGCTTATTGAGATTTTGCAACTTGCCAAGAGTGCCCAGATTTCTGAGTCCCATTTTACAAGAATCAAAACTGCAGAAGGTCCCCAAAAGTTGATACTAACTGGTTCACAATAGCACAACACTTCCAAAGAAAGACATCACCATGATGTTAGTTCATAACTCACTTAGTTCAGCAGGACTCTGTAAAGATTCTTGTTCAAAAACTTCAATTAAGGCTTGTGTGGATGAACATTTATGCAAATGTTTTATGTGTAGGTCAATTCTGTTGAGCATATTTGTAGTTTCTCTACGTTAAGTTAACATTAAAATAAAAAGTGAAGGCAAGGTGAACACTAGCAACAGGTTAATCTGTTTAACTTTAGAATGGAAACATTAATTGTTCAGTCTGAGACAGGGAAATAATTAATCCAGATGTAGAGAAAGAACTTTTGTCTTTGAATCTGTGTGCTGTATTTTTGAATACGTGTGCATTAATGAACTATTTTATGTGTTATTGATAGTATCATAACTGGCCACATATTCTTCAATATATAATTAGCTACAAGCAGAACATCAAGCTTGGAGAAAAAGATAAAAGAACAGTTTTGTAAAAACCTCTGTCCTTAAAATCAGAGGTTAGATTCTTAAGATTTCTTCAAATAATGCCTCTTTCTGAAGCATAGAGGATCACATTCTGTAGTCAAGTGAAATCTCTGAGCAATGTGACTCCTAGGACACATAACTATTAATCCCTGTACCTATGCAAAAGTTTCAGAAGAGTATTTCCACTACTACATGGGGAGTAGCAGCTTACAAAGGTGGGTCTGTCTCAGGCTTACCAGCAGATGGAGTTGGAACAAGAGTCTTGATATGCATCACCATTAACATGAATAAGGTTCTTTTCTGGAGTAGCAGCACATAGCTGGTGTACTAGTGACACCTCCATTTGTAATATAACAAGTGTGCAAGATATAACTGGAAAGAGGTTTTTTATTCAAACCCAAGTGGAAAAAAAACACTTGAGAAGCCTGGAATCTGTGCTGCAATGTCTAACACAATTTGGTAAAGGTAAGAAAAAGGACAAACATGGCTTTTTCCATTAACAAGCAACTGACTGGGTTGTGGAAGTGACTTGTAAGTCTTTAAACTATTTCCAGAAAAAGTAATGTTATGAATGACAAAAAAAGAACTGTGCCAAAGAATACATTGTTACAGATCCTCTTTGCATACAGCTAATTATTATAGGAAATTTCTCTAAGAATTATCTGGATTAATAAATGCAATGACAAAAATGTTAATTAGACAGTCTGAGTCTGAAAACTTTTAGAAACTATTTAATGAAATCAAGAAGTTAAGAACAGATAAAAAAACATTACCTTTCCCCTTCTTCCTGCTCAGTTGATGTAGGAATAGATGCTTCTCACCTAAAATAATAATGGAAAAAAGATGTCAATTGCTTCCACTTCCATGAGACATATGAAAAAAGACTCACCCTCTGACTATTGTATTTTGGTATGAGGACATTCCATGAGTCTTTACATTGGAAGAAGCTGTTCTGATTGCAGACCACAAACCTCTCGTTAAAATTCTTGGAGCAGAAACTGATTATCTAGCTGATACGTTGCAGAAGTGGACATTAATACAGAGTTCTTATCATTATGATATCATAGCTAAACTATCTGAAAAACAAAGCAAAGCTGTACTGTTTCTGTTGACTATTAGAGATGAAAAGGTTACTGCAAAGAATCCTTCCATGTACTTGTCCTGCCTTCCTCCCCCTTTGGGAAAGTGCAACAAGGTACTTTGAAATGAGTCCCTCGGCAGAAGTTCTTGCTGCCTTGCAGCTTGTGTAGCCTTTAAAACCTCAGAAAAATAGGTGAGAAGTGTTGCTGTCTGGACTGGCAGTTTTTTACATTCACTCTGTACAGGTGCAAATGGCTAGAAGGTGCTGGACAGTAAAGGAGCAAGAATATGTAGTTCAGAAAAATTAGGGAATATGACTACAAATCAGGCAGCCATCCTGCTCAGCAGCAGCCCCCAGATAAACTCTGTCAGTCACTGCAGCACAGCCTCCCTCCAAATGTTCTGGTAAATTGGGAGGAGCAGAGTCAGGGACAAACACAAGATAGTTAATTATCAGTGGCCTACCTGGGTACCAATTTTGATGTCAGAAAGACTGGAACTTCTGCTGTGAAGGCAAGAAGTCTTTAATTTGGGAACTAGAAGGCTTAACCACAAATGGAAAGGAAAACTGTGTGATCACCTGAAAGTTTTCTTTAGTGTCCTCTTCCCAGACACTTTACCTGACCACAGAGGATGCACCCAGAAATAGGTGGTCACTAGGTGGAACAATGACTTCTAATAATTTAAAAATTACTTGCCTCTTCATTTTCACTTTCTACCTCTAATCTGGTATTCACCTTCATGGATGAACCTGGAATGAAAGATCAGTTTGTCCTTTGTGATCAAACATCACCAATGCTCATGCACTCCTACAATACCTGCACTGAAGCCTTCTTAGCTGCCCTTTGACCCTGGCAATGCTCAGCAGGGCTCCTTTCAGTTTGCCAAGCACCCAGACTCTTGCCCTGAGGGACAAGAATATAGCTGACTCTGCTCAAAGGTGTTTCACAAACTAGATACCACTCAGGTAGATTTACCTGCAGTGTTTAATCTAGGAGGAATCACATGGCTATATGTATGGTGATGTATATATGGTAGTGTGTATATATATATATATATATATATATATATATATATATATATATATATATATATACACACATACATATGAAAAACATACATATGAATTATTGTGTATATATACCAGTACCATAAGCAGCACCAGCACACTGGCATCTGCAGTGACAATCAAAAAGCTGCTCTGTGAATTTATTAGGGTACTTCCTGGCACACCTTCCTAGGCCAACTAGCACTCTGATAAATTTCTGGGCACAATCAGGAAGTTAGCAAAAGCCAGGAAACATTCCCAAGAGGCTGTTTGTGTCTGAGCCCCCTGTTCAATAGGAAGACAGAGCCAGGCTGTCAGCCCCTGCCTGCACTGTTCTATTTATAAGCTAGGTCTAAACTCAGAGCTCATCCACAAGACAAGAACCTAGAACAAAAGGTACAGACCAAAATCTTTCTTGAAAAAAGACAGAGAGGAATAACTTTTATTCCACTCAATTGTTTAATGACAGAAGTTCTAAATCAGGGTAGGGGAAATAATCCGTGGAGGATGGGTATCTTCACTCACCAACAGTCAATTTTAGGGAATCCCTGCTCCCCCATGGTCCCTCTTAGCATAAGAAAGTGTGAGATCCTATATGCAAAGGGGCTTAAATTCAATCGTGCCCACTGGAGATTTGCACAGCATCTGATTTTTTTGCATCATTTCTTAGTGGAGAAGGAAGGATTTGAATCTGATACACCACGGTGTCCTGATCTGGTGCAGGAAGGAGAATATGCTACACATATCCCACTTCAAGAGCAAAAAAAAACCTTTTTAAATTATCACTAAAACCAGAGAGAGCACTATTTCACCAAAGACAACCAAATTACAGATCGTGAAGGAAGGGATTTATGTTACTAATTTTAGAAACATACAAGTTTCAGCATTTGGCAAGCAAAGGCAGTTCAGAGTGTCACAAATCAGGGTCCTCACCCCTGAGCATCACTCTGCAGCATGCCTGAGCACCTTCTCCAGGCTCTGAAGTCCATTCAAGGTTCCTTCATGTGCCTTAAGAGTAGCAGGATTGTGACAATCTTCTGCAATTCTTAGGTGAAGGCTTATCTCAGATCCAGTTTTTTTCTGCAAATACTTCCTAAGCTTACTTGGATACTTGCAGCTCCACGTATTTCCATAACACATGCTTTAAAAAGTGAAGGTCCTATTCCTTTTCCTATTTATGTGCATGTAAATTCAGTGCAACTTCACTGAAACCAGTGACTGAAACTGGGAAAGCAAAGAAGCAAAACAAACTATAGGAAAAACCAGGCTCTGCATCTCTTAGTTTCAGTTCTTGTATGTGACAAATTATTCTGGGGCCCTATTTTAGAAGCATCTAAGTTGAAACAGCTTTGCAAACCAGAGTACTTAATGCTGTCTAACAATCAGTCTTCTGCAGGCACCCAAAAGTGAAGTCTCAGTATTGTAAGTCACTCTTAAAAATCTTGGCCATTTTTTCAAAGGATGTGTCAGGGTCTCAAACAGATGCAAAGGCAATGACCACTCAAATAGTTTGGTGTTTACAGGTTCATCAATCAAAAAGAAACACTTTGATCACCTGACATGATTCAAACAACATACTTGATATCTGATACCGGACCGAGATCATACAGATCTAATAAACTTTTGGCTCCTGCAAATTTCTTTTAAAAAATATAAAAGAGGATCAGTTATGGGGAAGTTGATTAATATGCACTCTGTTCAAACAGTCTTGAACATCTGTGTATTAAATTCATTTATTAAATTATACCAATCTGTATTTTAATGAGTAAAAGATACTTATTCTGCCATCCATCAAAATAAACTCAGGAAATACTTAACATTATAATCATTTTTCTTGTTTGAACATGAGTTATGAAATATGAATCCCACACTAAGAATGCTGTACTTGCCATTATGATCAAATATGTTTTTACAGGTGCACCAAATATTCTGTTTTCATTTCATTCTCAAACTGTTGAAAATATAAACCATGTTTTATATTTCTTTGGTAGGTAATATTGCCTTTTTCCCCCCACATGGCACCCATTATTAGTGAGTTATTACCATGCCTTTTTTCAAACACACACTACATATCCTAAAGTTGCTTAGTAATGAAAATACAAATTTATGTAACATCTAGTATCAAATAACATTTAGGGCACACTTTGGCACTGAAAGGTTTGGGGCACTAATAACTTTCAAGTGCATGTTAATATTGCCAGATAAGGTGTATACAATCTGTTGGGTCAAGTTCAGCCTTTTACCACTTTGCTTTTTTGGCCCAAGGAAAGTTAACTTTCAGGTACAACAGGGTTTAATACATGCATGCACAGAACTTTTGTTTTTTATTGTTCCAAAAGTTGTGATTTTGATTTCCATTTTCTTGGTCTCCTTTTATTAGGGGAAAAAAAAGGAAGAGGAAGAAATCCTGGCAGATGGACAGCAAGCACAGCTGGGACAGCAGGTGAGCTAAATGGTAGATTTCTTCCCAGTATCAATTTGACACTATATCAAACACTAAGTATAGTAATTTAAAAAATTCCTTCCTTCTATTTGTACAGAGTGGATATTCTCAAAGAAAACAATATTTGGGAAAGCACAGCAAGAAAAAGCAAGAGATGACTGCAAGGCACAAAGCTGCTCATCTGGAATTGAATCCACAAGCCTCTGGGCATTTCTGTGGAGCTACAATCCAACACAGAGGTTTGGCACCAGGGCTGTGATAAACAGGTAAAAGTCACCAAATCAGTAATCAAGTCTACAATGCCACTTTCAGTGAAGAAGTGGGAACCTCTCCATGGATTTCAGCAGGACTAGGTACAAACCATGAAAGAACACATCAGCAACAGAGCCAGCACATTAGAAAAAAAAGCAGTCACACTCTGGAAAGCCCATGTAACCACATATTAATCTGTTTTTTTTGTAAAACATATCAAGAGACTAGGAAATAATTTGGCATTTTTTTGGCAAAGGGGGAAACCCCTTCAAGGAAACCATCACCTCATATAGGTGCTACCACAGCAGAAGTTACTACCATGCCAAAATTACAGCTGGGGCAAAGTTAACCATTTTCACAGGTACGTGGAAACCAGCTGGTACAAGGAAGTTCTCTGGTGAGTGACAAGGAGTAGTAACTCTGTCATAACTGATTATGTCCAAACATGGCACTAGCAATGGGAAAATTTACCACTTCTAACTTTAAAGCAAAAACTTAATTTTCAAAAACCTAATTCTCTTAAAAGACATCCCATCATTGTCACTGCATTTATGATTTTTACTCCCTGTCTAATTAGTCCATCTCATATACAACATTCCAAGTAATTTCTTGTTGAGGAACCCACTATTTTTGTTCTGTACCAACAGTTCATATAGATCCAGAAAGTAAAGAAAAGCCACTGGTCTGAATTCTCTAAATATACAGTCCAAATAACTAATACATTGTATTCTTAACTACTGTTTGCCTTGACCTTCTCTACCTTGAAAAGGCATTCAGTTGTGACTGAAAGACTTACGATGATGCAAAGAAGCTGTCACATCCTGACCTGTGTTATTACAAATATTACTTGTGGGCACTGAAGAATTTTCCACTTTATTTTTAGGCACAATTAATCCAGAATTTCATTCTGAATTCTGGATTCCACTAAGAGCACTTGTGGATCAGACTTCAAAGATCAAAAAAAAGTAAAACACATCTGACAGGAACATAACCATCACCTGGTCTACCAGAAGTATCTGAAAATCAAGCAAGTTCCTATCTATTCCACGTCTATAAAAACAAAAAAAAAAGGGGGGGAGGGGAAGTGA
Source organism: Trochalopteron elliotii (assembly GCA_024734555.1). Classification (NCBI taxonomy): domain Eukaryota; kingdom Metazoa; phylum Chordata; class Aves; order Passeriformes; family Leiothrichidae; genus Trochalopteron; species Trochalopteron elliotii. The sequence continues at coordinate 2,636,948 of JANPWX010000085.1, read as the reverse complement.
GTAGACAAATCCCTCCATCTGGCAAAGCCTATATCCTTTTTTGACTAGTCTGTACTATAAAAACTAAAATATAGACATATCTACATGTGTGAAAAAAACACAAACCGCAGATTTTTAACCAGAGGAGCATTTTTCCTGACTTCTTATTTTTATTTTTTGAAAAGCACTTTCCTGGATTGCATTCTATGGACAGGTTGGAAATATTTGAAATGTCACTTTTATTGTCTAGTTGGGATGAACAACACAGATTCATCATTAAATGTAAATAAATAATTAATTACATTTTCTGTACATTTTACCACTTCTAATCAATGCATCAAGACGAAAGACTTTGAGTTGGTGGAAGGATTTCTGCATCCCATTGGGCCCATATGATTTTAGGAGGAATTCCTATCAATAAAAAAATCACCTTTGTCAGAGACAAACAGGGCTTTAACAGTCATGATTCTTACAAACTCCTCAACAATAATCATATAAAACAATAAATCTGCATTAAGTGGCAACCCAAAACCAGTATAGATTGGGCATGCATCAGAGACAATACTTAGTTGCATACTGAACAAAGCTTGTCAGAAATATTGAGAATGCTTTAAGTTAATTACTAGAGTCATTGAATTCTTTCAGGGAATGTCTTTCACTTGCAGATCTCTCATCAGTCAGTTTCAGTTTCGACCCTCTTTTTCCGGCCAGCCACACATCTGAAAATTCGGCAACTATTTTATTACAAAGCATGAACTCACACTCTTGTATAAACTTGGAAAAGATCAAATAGTTTGATAATTTCTCCTCCTTGGCCTCCACCTTGATTTGTAAACCAGCCAGCATAACTTTTCAGGCTAAACCAGTCAAAGAGTCAGTGAAGTACTCCTGGACAATTTCTTACCCGACCAAAATCTAGAAGTTAAATTCTCTACCCTTACTAAAGATGTTGCTCAACCTTCTGCCATTGTAAGGAAAGTCAAATAGTTTCCACATGTGTGTGGCTATCCTGCTCATATGAAAATTGGCAAAGTGTTTTCTTTCTTTTACTCATTAGAAGGCCAAATGGCTGAAAAAGGCTTTTCATGAGAAGAATTTGTCAATTTTACTAATTTTTAAGAGAAATTAGAGAAGGAAATAGCAGTATATTTATCAGTGTTCCACAGAAGTAGGAACTTCAATATCTACAGGCAGAGGAATAACACCAGGGTCTAGCTCCTAGTCCCAAATATTCTGACCCACCCAAGGATGCTGATAACAGCATTCAGAATTAAAAATGTGGGTTTCTACTAGTAAGCCTCTTCCTTTGCACCTTATAGGCTATAGTAGGTATCTATGAGACATTTTTGTATCTAGTGGTCAGGAAGAAAAGGCAAGTTTTGAGTAGAGAGAAAAGACGAGCTAAGACCCTTAAGTGAATATTCTACCACCAAACTATTCGGAGTTGAATCTTCTGAATCTTCTGATTCTTTTTTTCCAAAGAGAATTAAACTCCCCTGGGTTCCAAAATATCCTTCACCAGATTTCCATCTGAAGTCTTTGGAGAGCAATATATTACTCAAGCTTTCTAATCATTATATTAAATAATAAGTTTTTTAAGACTCTCTGAATGCATATAATTAACCCCAGGGTGTAGAAAATAAAATGCTAACAGGTAAAAGATTACTTAACATGGAAAAAACCCCAAATCTCTTCCCAAATAACAGACCAGAGCAGATGTACTCAGTTCAAATTGAAGAAGATACCTACCAAGAACTAATGCTGGAAAAACTTTAATGTAAGATGCAAATTCAGTGCAAGTTTACAAAGTTATATGGCTTTAATAGAGGCAAATATATCTCTGAACTACATATACAGGAAAAGGAATGGATTTTTTTCTTTTATCTCCTGGACTTTGCCTTGGCCCTTTCTACCTCAGTGCTTGATATTGATAAATTGGAGGGAATACACAGGAATGTACATAAATTGCCCAAAGTTTTGTAGCAGTTGATTTAAATGAATATGTCAACTTCAGAAGGTTAAATGCTAAGCAGAGAATATGAAAACATACATATATTTTAAAATCCGAAGTACAGACCTGTTTAACCATTCTGGAGGGTAAGTTACAACTTCTTTTGTCAACATTGGGAGACATCAATGCCTTGCCATAAAAATACTTGGTTCACATGTTCCATTTCTGTATGTGTGTAGGTGTAGAGCTCCCAGACAGCAGCAAAGGTACTGCACATCCGTCAATCAGCTGAGCTGCACATGCATTACTGCCACATATCTGAATCAAGGATTCCAGCTGGTTTTGGAACGAGCACACTGACTGTATGTATGTCACCCAGCATAAATTCACTCAGAAGTCTCTGGGATTCCTTAGCTGGCTGTCAAAGATGATGTCTGAGATGTCTTCTGCTATTAATAATTGGGCAGATGACTCCTGGTTGCCTTTCTCTTCCCAAAGCAACTTTAGGGGATATACGTGCTTTGAAGTAACCTCAACTACTTCCTAAAATCACCATCTTTCTCCAAGAAAGACCTCCCAGCTCTAATGGCAAGGAACATTGCTATTGCTGCAGTAGATCAATGGAAATCTTTATTTTTGCTGGTAATGTCTATCAAATTTACATCTCTCTCTCAGAAGCCATATCTTGTAAAATCTGTCTGCTAATGAGACTATTGTTTATTTCCTGTATGCTGTCTTTTTTTATATACCACACTGAGAAAAGCAATTGACCAAGAGCAGACACAGCAAAGATAATGCAACTGCTGAGAAGATAGCCATAATTAAAAGCTATTATTTGCCAATTTATCATGAAAAATATTCTAAGTGAAATATAAACTGAAATTTTCTCTTGGAGATAGCTGAAAATAGTCTCTTAAGACAAAGGAGTAAGAGATTGTTTATAAGAGCTGGTTCTCAGCAGAGGTTTTGGGAAGGAAATAAGCATTCTTCACCAGTTGCACAGTATATTGCCTTAGGCAGAGTACATTGATACTAAAACAGTTTGTCTTGTTATTCATCTCTGTTCATTTCTGCAGTTGGTTTTGGTGTTGACATGAAAATAAATGAATAACAGAGTATCTAAACAAATGTTTTGTCTAATGGAGATCTTATAAATGACATGCCAGTTACATAAAATGTCAGATTCTCTTCTGTTGCTGTGTTTTGCATCAAAACAAAGTATGTGATTTATGAGAAAAACAATTAAATACAACCAAAAGTGCATGGAAAGACTCTCTCTAAATTCCACAGAGCTTCAAAATGGATTTTTTAAAAGAAGAAATAAAATTTACTGACAAAAAACTTTTAACCTCAGAAGGCCCATGGGACTATTAAGAAACTTACACTACTCTGAAAAGAAAGACCAAGTGGAAGCTCCACAAAGCATTTATAGAAGGGGATGACAAAGCCACAAAACCTAAAATAAGACATGTAGAATAGATTTAGATTAGATTACACTAATGTAATTCATTTGGTACACAAGACTACAGTTACCACAAACATACAATATTATACAATTATAGATATGAAAAGTTTTGAAGTGGCTAGTGTTTCTGCCTCGTAAATTGCATGTTTCTTATGGTGTGAACAGAAGGAAAGAGAGACAATCCCAAAGAATGAATAAAGGTATCTAAGTGAATTTTCTGCCCTAAATTCTTCAGCAGAGTCTAGAGAAGTACTTGCAGGAGCACCGATTTGCAATGCCTAATCTAATGTATCTCTCCTCTTACTACAGCTACAAGTGTAAGCACACAGGGCTTTTCATATATTGGCCATATATTGGCCTAAACCTTCTGTGGAATGCTTTTCCCTTCAAATACTCATGAGATCTGAGGTGGAATGGTACAATTCCTTGCCTATTTCTTGTTGACTGCTCTTCTCAGCTCTTAATTTCTGACTGGTCACCAACTGCTATTTTACCCACCACTGAGTACGAGTTTTACTGATACTCCCAGAATCCTACTCCACTGTGGCTGCCCACAGTGCAATTTATCCACTGATTAATCACTGCTTCAGAGGACATTTCTAATTTTTCCACTCTTTTGGGGACCCGTGCTTGCCCAGACACCTGAATACACTGCACATGGTGCGTGTTACAAAAAATATCACAAAACTTGGTGCCTATAGTTAGCTGGCCTGAATTCCTGCTGTGTGAATAAAAGAAATAATCCTGTGGGACAGGATTATTATGTAATTGTACCTACAGATGCATTTGGTTTGTGCCACTCAAGGCAAAGCATACATTTCATTCTGATAAGCTCCTCTCAGATTCTTTAAAGGAAGAGGACAAGAAGGCAACTGGACCAAGCCAGGAAAACATTCGAGACCAAGTCAATAAATGAGATCAAGAAGCTGGATGCTGATAACCCTTTTGGAGATGAATTAAAGACTTCTGACCAATATTTTTGTTGAGACACATCTCCTAGGTTCAAATGTGACTCCATTTAACACATCTGGAGCCAGGGCCCTGACTGGTCTCACTTGGGGCTGCCACCTTTGCTTCCTGCCCATGGTCACTGCAGGCCCTGTTCAGGCTGGATGCCTCACCTCTTCCATGAGCCAAACCACAGTTGTACCTGTCTCCATCCCTGGCCACCAACCCTGTTGATTTGTACTCAGACCTGTGGACCCAGTTGATGGCTTAGTCTTGGGCCAGCCTGGGGATCACTGGACTGTCTCCAATTCGAGTCACCATTACCAAAGCTGACCCCAATCCTGGCTCATGCTCTGTCTTTACCCTGGCCTCCCCAGTCACCATGGACTAGTATGGTGATCTGGACTCCTGGCCTTTCCCAGCTGCCATCCCCAGGCCTGCCTTAGTCCTTTGCTTGGAGGCAGTGGGATGGGGCTGGCAAGGCCCCTGCCCTGCTGGCCATGGCTCCCAGCCCTTAGGGAGCAGCTGACCTTCACTTGCATCCTGATACCTGGCCTTGAAAGAGTGATCCCATCTTCCCAGCATAAATTCCTGAGTTCCTCTTGGAACATCCAGTCAAAGTGTTAAAAGCAAGGTGCCCTTTGTACAATTGGTCCATGGAGCTGTATCAGTCTCCCCCATGCCCCACACCCTGCTTGCCATACACAGAATTGCCTCCTGCAGGAAAAAATCTATCCCTGTGTTAAAATCAAGGGGGCATGATGCCTCATCCTCTATGTTTCAAGATAACTCTTCTCAAGCAGATTGCTCAAAATTTTCCAAGTCAGCCTTGGAGCCAAGTCAACGTACAAGCAGGGATGCAAAAGCCCCAAGATCAGAAGGGCAGAGGAGGGAGTGAGGCAGTAATCCCCTTGGAAGGGGCACATGTGGGGTACCAGATGCAGCACCCCAGAACAGGCATTGCATAAATGGATAAAATAAATGGAAGCAGTCCACAGGTCGTCTGTGCTCCCTCTTCCACTTCTATTCTAATAACAAGATGAAGACGAAGATGAAGATGAAGATGAACATGTTGAAGACTTTTGCCCTTTTTACTTTTTTTCCCAAAACATCTGCCCTCACAACCACACAGCCCACCAGTTTCAAATTACTTCAACCCTAAACAGTGAGTTACCTAAGTATAAAACTCTGAAGGACAGTCAAGTGACTTAGGAAGAGTTTGAGTACCTCTGTTCTAGGAAGGGTTCACATGCTTTTTTTAAGACAGGTGCTGTTTAGAAACTACAGAGATGAACTGTAATTAATTAATTGGTAACATGTTAATGTATTAAACTGAACAACTGGAAAAACAAGTACAGGAAATGTCTTCCACATTCCAAATAACACTCTAAATTTTATTTGCATTCAAAGATACATGACAAAAATTGTATCACACAAATATAAGATAACAGCCCTCCACACACATTTAGAGTCACCTGAAATTAACTGCTCCTCAAAGGAAGGAGAATCTGAAGGTTACATAAGAAGGATATGTATTATAAACAAATGCATTACCAGCTGCTTTAAAATTTTGTCAAATCAAACAAGAATTGTACCAAAATAAATTCGGGTAAATTGCTGGCAATTATACTTTCCAGTGAATTAAACTGAAGGAAAACAAAATTTTAAAAGCCAAATATAGAATACTTTTTCATCACAAAGTCAAAATATGGATTTGTTTAGCTGGGAAAATTGAGTCATATTGTACTATAATCACTCAATAAAGATATCTATGAGGTTTCTAGAAACATGTTGCTTTTCTTCTTTAGTAATTTCCAAGAATACTCATTTATTCTGGAATCATATTGACCAGAGGGCTTCAACTAAAATTTTAGTGAGAAGCTACAAAATACTGAATACCAAGTAACTATGCTGTGTATACCAATAACTACACCTTGGAATAACTGTGAGATTTTTTGTGTACTGGGAAAAAAATCATGGTTGCGTATGAATTCAAACTGATTAATTTAAATTAGTTTAAATTAATTTGAACTGATCTAAGTAGCTTAAATTTCTAATGTTCATCCATAATACTTTCCTCTGATTGAAATATTTATGAGATTATCAATAGTCCCATAAATTCTGAGCACAGTAAAGACCTGCTAACAAACTGAATAAAAATCTAGATGGAAAAGGTCAGATTTTCAAGTTTGGAAAAGGTCAAGTTTCATTTTACTTCAGAATTCTATAGAATTTATATAAATACACTGTTGAGCCCTATTATTTTAAGTAATTTAATTTACTAAATTATGTGATATAAGCTAAAAAAAATCCCAAAATTTGCTGCACAGTGCTTTTATTTAACCTTAAATTCTGCTTTGAATTCACAAAGTTTCAAATTTCTTTAGTTCCAGAGCAAGTAAAAATTCAATAAATTCATACGAAACATGTTATGGACAATTACCTAATTAAAATGCCTGAAGCAGTTTGGGTGTTTTTTTACTGTACTTACCCTAATATTTGCCCATTGCACACATGTACACTAATCATCTTTCATTTGTTTCCGTAGTTCCTCTCTTTTTGAGGGCTATATATTAAGGAAATAATATTGTTAGGCTTATTTACACATCAAAATATCCTATATTCCCATGATTTGTGCATTTTTTTTCTCTACCTTGATAAGGATTTTTAAATTACAGGCCTGTACATGACATGGTGATTGGCAAAGAGTGCTGTATGAAAGACCGTGTGCTGCCTAGAACTGAGATTACCATTTGTTTCAAAATGTTCCACAGAATGATTGCCCACTGAGATAACGTAAGCTAAGTAAAGAAATCATCAAACAGAGTTTAACAACAAAGTTGTATAGTGCATTTAAGGGAAATTCGATGTATTTAACACAGTGCCCTGGGTTGCACAGTGCAATATTACACACTTTAAAAAGCTTTATTACCTATTTTTCAAACAATGCCATAAAAAATCAGTTAGAATTCATCATTCCAAAGAGTTGACCCTAGAACTTTATAGAAGCACAAGTAATTAAAAGGAAAGGATATGTTATAGAAATAATAAAATTCCAGTATAAAAATCAAGCTATGTGGAGTATAAAGCTTTTATTAAGGAATCCCTAGTTTTGACCTGGAGACCCTCAAAATCATTATGATCATCCCTATCTCTGTTAAAATTAAATGGTTAGGTCAAGAAACATATTTTAATATCTTCAGCATAACCTTTATTGAGAATGCACTCTTGAAAGATCAGATTATAGCAGTATCATGGGGATATTTGTATAGAATATCAGTATTTATGAATAGCAACTGCATCCAGCCTATCTTTTACTTATTTTACTCTTTCTTGTGCCTTTGGTTCTGTACTTTTAAGAACAATTTGGGGGAATATTTAGTTTAGACTTAGCCTAAAAATTAATGAAAAAAAACCCCACTCTGAAGTAACATTTTATATACTGTTAGAGCAGATAGCAGTTCCAACTTTCTCACAGAGAATATTACAAAATCTTGTAAAAATCACAATAACTGTACCAAAGAGCACCTGTCTTAGACAGCAGATAATAAGCTAATGAGCCCAAAAGACATTAAATAATAGTGAGACGAATATGGACAGCAATTGCTCAGTGACCACTCATAACTGATCTGCAAAACGGCATGTGACAAAAATAAAAAGGGATACAAATTTGTATTTGAAAAGAACAAAAATGAAACAGTTCTCTGAGTACAAAGGACAACACATTGACAGCACACTGTGATATATTCTATGTGATTTTACTGCCTTCCAATGTCAACTTTTGTGCAAAGTATATTCAGATAGTTTTCTTAGCTATTATTTTAACTTTGCTTCTTTCACAGTAGAAGGCAAGGTAAAAAAAATTTGCAATACAGGCTGTAAAAAATAAAACACTTGTTACAGGAAAGTGTCATTCAAACATGGAAGATGGTAAATGCGATGGAAGCAAGCAGACAAGTGAAGAACTGTGAATTTGTACTCACTTTTTTGTTAAGCTCCTGGAAAAACAATATTGCTCAAGAGGTCAGATGGATGCCATTGAAGCACACACTGATCTGTAATGGATGGGGAAAACTCAAGGCTGAGAACTTTTGAGCATGGACTAAAAGGTTCAATAGGTAATGAGATCAATGGGAAATTCATGTCTCATTTTCACAACAGAATTTGAAGATCATTACTTTAAATGCACTTTTCAACTGGGTATATGAAGCATTTATATAATGGAGAATTAGTCTTTCCATGTTTTCATGCAGACCTTTCAGGCAGAGATAAGAACATCCTTTTCTATTTTCCCCTTCTCTGAATCCACTTCATTCTTCTGTTCCATTCATAGACACTTTGTATTAACCATAACCTCAAATTTTTTCTATTTTTTATCTCCATTGCTTAGTGTATTCACTAGCAGAAGAGCATTTATTTTTATAGAGCATGCATGTATAAAAATAACAGTAAAAATATTTTAAAGTTATATGCAGAAGTGAGAGTGTGGCAGAAATAAGCTGCCCATGCAACCCCAACTGATTTATCTTGAGAATATGCATTTTGATACATGCTTTCATTACATGATAATTAACTTTTTTTTTTTCCATTGCACACCAGTCGTTTCAGTTCTCAGGGTGGATGGTGTTTACTTAATGAACAGCTGTTCAATATTTACTTCATTGTTCAGTACATGGCCCCATTGTTCAATGGATGGCCTCATGCCACCTTTGTTGCACACTATTCAAACCCTTCTCTAAGGGACATTAATTAACCTCCACATGAGTTTTCTTTTATGATGCTAATCAGTATAATTTTGAAAGCTTTGCAAATATTAATTATATCCACAGTATCCATGTGAGTTTTATGCACACCCTACAAACACAAGCCTGAAGCAGGGAGATTACACTTAATAATATCCATGAAATTTCAATATCCCACCTGACACACCTGGGGTTTGATTTACAACTCTCATTGACCTAAGTTGCAGTTGGCAGTCTTCAACACGTCTTCCAATATGTTTCTTCAGTCTGAATCTGGGTACCAAAAAATGAAATACATTCTGTTAGCAGTAATCTATGCAAAGGTTAAGTTACTTCCTCAGTAACATACCTAGAGCTGAGATGGGAATCAGTGTCTAGAATTGTATTCAGTCTTCAAAATGAAGCTCTCCCTTTCTCTTACTGAAGTCTTTTACTACAGCTTTATATTCCTTCCCAGTTCTGCAACAAATGGGTGATGAACACAAGCTTATCTGTGGTACAAACTCCAGAAAGATAATCTCCATCCTCTCATGGGGGAAAAGATCCTAGAGGTAAAAATTTGGACCTCTAACTAAAAGTTGCCATGATTCACAGGCAAACTTGTAAAGCAGAATTCCCTACAGTTTGATGCTGAGAATTTTAAATGTTCATAATGTCTCATTTTACGCTTTCAGTTTTATTGATTCTATGCTATTGATTCTATGTTATTGATTCTATGCCCAGGTAATTGCCCAGCAGAAAAGGGCTTGGGAGTGCTAGTGGACAAGAGACTGGACATGGCCCAGCAATGTGTGTTGGCAGCCCAGAAAGCCAAACGTGTCCTGGGCTGTATTCCAAGCAGTGTGGGCAGCAGGTAAGGGGAATTCTGCCCCTCTAATCTCTGGTGAGAGCCCACCTGGAGTGCTGCACCCAGCTCTGGGGTCCTCACAGGCAGGACATGGAGGTGTTGGAGCAAGTGCAGAGGAGGCCACCAAGCTGATCAGAAAAAGGCTTGGAAGAATTGGGATTTTTCAGCCTGGAGAAGAGAAGGCTTAGGGGTGACCTAATTGTGGCCTGAGAGTACATTAAGGAAGCCTACAGGGAAGAAGGGACAAGACAACTTACAAGGTCATTGTAGTGACAGGACAAGGGAGAATGGGTTCAAATTAAAAGAGAGTAGCTTTACATCAGATATTAGGAACAAATTCTTTACTGTGAGGATGGTGAGGCCCTGGCACAGGTTGCCCAGAGAAGCTGTGGATGTCCCAACCCTGGGAGTGTTCAAGACCAGGCTGGATGAGGCTCTAAGCAACCAAGTCTAGTGGAATGTGTCCCTGCTCATGGCAGTGGCTTGGAACTAGTTGGTCTTCAAGGCCCCATTCCAAGGCAAACCATTCCACGATTCTGTGATTCTCTGAATTTCCTCTCTAGTTTTCTGTTTTCCTTTAGTTCTCCCTTACATCCCTGAGTTTTTGTTTCTTTAGATATATTGTTTCAGTTCAGCCCTTTTCTTTCTCAAATTTAGCTTTTGTTTCTATTGTATCTGAGCACAATTCCTTCTTTACATTTTTTTGACAGAACAAGGTTTATAGCTGAAAACAGATAATTGTCACAAAGAATATTATAAAGAATATAATTGTTGCTCTCATTTTAGTGACCATATAAGTCATAATGTCCACCTTTTTTTCTATCACTGTAAACTGAGACATGCTCAGTTCCTTGGTGAGGGATGGTGACTACTGAGTAGAGAAAGATCAATGGACAATCAGATACCTGAGCATGTGTTGGAGTTTTTAATCCATAAAACTTAAGGCTTCTTACCTGCATCTTCACTGAAGTATGAAAATAACCACCAAAGGCATAACTTTTTTTTACAAACAAGCCCCCCGAAAATTTTAATTTCTCTTGCCTTAAGTATAGAGGCACTGACACATTTCAAAGCCCGGATTTCAAGAACTTCAAGGACATGGGCAAGAAATACTTTTTTTCCTTGCATCATTCCTAGAAATGGCAGAATTGTTTTGGCAGGAGCTTTTCAGAAAAGTACAGCCTGGGACAGCTACTTGGCATGGAAAACTTCAGTCAGAGCAGTTACAGTTTGGCACTATTCTAAGTAGAGAAAATCAAAGTTTCATAATAGGAAGTATTAGGTAATTTTAATAATAGGCAGTTCTATCACCTATAAAACCTTTAAACATAAAAAAATATTATTTGTGTAAACAAATATCAAGAAAAGTCCCTTTAAAAATGTCCTTGTGAAATGAAAAGGAGTAAAAACAAACATACAAAAATGTGAAATATCACATCCTGACTCTGAAAAATAAGGACACATATACTTCTCCACCTTAACACAGCATGTGTCTTGAGCTTTCTTCACCTCAGTCCAAAAACAGAAGAACAAAAAACATAGCTTTAATCTGCCAGAAAATTTTTTAAAAAGTAAATATTAAGTTAGAGTCCTTGAGTTTCCTTGCTTCCCTGTATTAAAGTATGGCTACTCTAGGGCCTAACTTCTGATATTTTTCTGGCTCCTTTAATTTAGCTTAATGAATCTGCAAATAATGTATTTCCTTTCCTATCTACTGCAATCTGGGGAAGCCTCTTTTTTCATGTCTCTCTCATTTTTCCATTCTTTCAATAAAAAAATCAATTGCCCTTGATTCCAGTCTCATGGGCCAGGACTTACGTCAAAATTTTAAAGTGTCTTTCATTGACTTTTGAACAAATTTATTACCAAACACTGTCCTGGAATTAAATACACCAGTGATATTCAAGGAATATCAATTGGGAGTGTTTAAGACAGTTGAAAATCACATTTATTCAATAGTTCCTAATTTTTAAACTCAAAGAGGGTTTTATTACTGCCTAATCAGTCTTGCATAACATTCTATAAATATTCCACAATAATTTCTGGACTATTCACATTTTTTTTTTTATTTGCTAGAGAACATGATTCAGAATCATATTCACTCTGGATGTAAAATCTTCATGTGATGGCAAATAATACCTCATCTTTCCAACAGCAGATTAAATCATGAAAAACAGACAGTCCAGCACCAGCCCTACATCAAAAGAAAACCTACCACGTCTGTTCTGTATTGAGGGCAGCAAAGGATTGACTTGAATAAAAGTGATCACAGGCTGTGTGGATAGTTCAGAATTCATATCAACCAGCAGAAAATCCCTGGGATAAAAAGAGCTATCTAAATTAAAGGGTTATATAGATATATATGATACAATATTACTAGTATATATTGCTCCTATTGTTTACTATAATCCTAGGCAGTAAACTCACAGGACCTTGCAGGTTTAAATAAAATACAAGAATGAACTGACTGAAGGATACATTTTAATAGCCCTCTGTCAGAGAGAGTTAACACACTTGCACTTCTAACAACAGCATTTTTATTAAATCTTTATTATGTTGTATTAAAAAAAGTCCCCTTAGCCCTCAGGTAGTTGGTCAACGCTGAGTTTTCAAATGAAATATTTATGAAGTTCTTTGTTTAGAAGTTTAATTGTATCTTTAAATGACTTTCATATGTTTATATGCTTTACCCTCCAATATAAATGCCATATGATGCTCTATCATACTGTCCGGAATAGTCATTATGCATTTCACCATCACAACTGTTACATAACAATAAGCAGAAAAAAAGGACAAAAGGATAACTAAGCTAAACCAGATCTTATACATACTTATTTTGTTGGTAACACAGATTGTATCTCCAGCAAAATGTGTTTCTCATCATGTAACATAGCATAGTGCTGTAATACTTTCCATATTTAAACTTTTGGTCAATGTATAATACTATAAGAGATACTAAAATGTACACTGTACTGACCTTTCTATTTCTCTGCCATGGGCAGGGGGAAGGAGAAGACTCTTATGAGAATGGGGCTAGAATGAGAAGACCTAAGGAGTACTCCTTAAATGAAATTCAGTTTTGTTTTTATAAGAGCTCTGAAGATCTATCACTCCTGTGAAACAATATTTAAGGAAAAGCATGGCTTAGAAGCTTTATTATCTTTCCAATAAATTATTGACAATTTTAAAAACACTTTCTGGATTTATCAGCTAAAAGGACATTTTCTAAACTGAAATCACATTGGAGATCTGTGTCAATGTGAAAGTAGTGCTGCATTAAATCCCACCCCACTGTTTTTGACAATGCTACTCAGGTGTCTTCTCTAGAGCAGATTTGGGACATCTGGTCCAGGCAGTCTCTACTATTAGTCTTCAAAAGGTCTAGGCCAGTTAGATGACATGATGGCAGATGCCAAATAAAGGTGTCTACAGCTTTATCCAAGGAAGACATCCACTCATCCACCTGCACTACCCTTTTCTGACCCACAGCTAGGGAGTGAGATCATGTAACCAGCTCAATTTATTGTGAAAAGTGACACCTTTCTCCATGCCTTGGGCAGGCTGGAGAGTCAACACAAGCTGAAAGCAAAGGAAAAAAAAAAAGATATGAGAGAAATTCAAAGGAATAAGAGGAGATTGTAAGTTCATTACTTGGGATGCTTGCTTGTAGTTACCAGAAAGGATGGAGAAGGATATGATATCTGTGGTTTATATTTACCATGCATTACTATTATGTAATCACAGGTTTTAATACAGTGTTAGCTCACAGCACTACTTGAATACACTCTGTAGATTTCATATTTGTTGTTCAAGTACTACATTAAAACCCTTTGAGGAGAGCATCAGTTCTCAGCTCATGAAAACCAGTCCTTTTGCAAAGTTGGCATAAAAAAACTCCTGTTGATCAAGAGGGCCATCAGTGCATGACTGAGGAGCATGCCCTTTCTAAAACAGCAAGTACTGTCTGGCTAAATTTGTCCTCTTGATGACAAGTCTCATTGTAACAAACGGCCCCTCAGGGCTGTCTTTTCCTTATAAAGGAACCTCATCCAGTTATTATACTAACAGCCAACAACTTCTGAGAAATAATCTCGCTTATTATTTAAGGTAGAAACCAGTGTTTTCCTATATGATACATTAGAATGAACTCTATGGGCAACAGGAAAAACTCTGGAAAGTACCTATGGGAACAACTGATTTCAGAAGTTGTTTTTTTTTAAAGCTGCTGCTATTCTATAGAAAAGTACACCTGCAAGAGCTGACAATTTTGCAAGTTTTTGTATAACTGCTCCAGCAATCATGTGCATAACTTTGAAGTCCTATGTGTTAACTGCACCAGCTGAAAATTGATGGAACTCTTCTCATCAAAATGCCTACTTCGAAAAGACAAAGTAATGGCAAGATATGATCAAGCATGGTAACCTTTTAAGTCACATCAAAAAACTAACTGCAAGGTTTTTCCAATATTTTATAGTGTAAACATAATTTCATGTCATAATTTTACACCCAATTGACAATTGTATTTCACCAATTGCAGTAACTAGTTAGTTAAATGTATCACACATAAAAGAAATATTTTTTTCCTATTTTGTTCTCATACAAAGGCTGGATTTTATTCTAGTCTCATTGATATAATTCTATTTACTTCACAGTCATTACTTATTAACACCAATGGGAAGAGAAACAGAGCCATTAAATCCATTTCCTCTTTTTTCCTTGATGCAACCTGATGCTTTTTGGTTTACCATGGAATGGTTGCATGGTGAGAGAGACAGATTTGCTTGTGTTTTTAATAATGTGTTCACTTCAAAAAGAGTCAATATTTGCCCTGCCCAGTTTGACTAGCTTCACTATAAAAATCCTTATTTTTTGTTTTAAAAAAATTGGAGGTGGTAAAGAACACATCCATTAGGACTTGCTGTCATTTGGGAAATGTGACTGAAAGGAATATCCTTTTTTTGTCAGAGGGAATGATATTATTTAATTTCTTTCATGAAGTGAGCAAGTTCTGCCCTAAAACTAAATAAAGCCCTTTACATCCACTGGAACGTCATCCAAGAACATGATGCTTAAAACCCTTCAACTCTCCATGTCAGACTTCATGAGCCTTTCATCTCAATTTTTTCTTGGGCAGCACTGTCCAGTAGTTGTTCCTTCTGTGTATTCACCCTACACTGATGGGTGTCACTTGACAGCAACTGGTACCTCCTGCCTGTTTCCACCCTGAATAATCTTGGCACTTCCAGTACATCTCATAAGAACTTGATTCCACTTACTGTGCTGGACTTACTCTGCTTTCTGGAAAATGATTACCAGAACAGTACATGCTATTCCAGATCAGGTCTTATCAGAGAGCTGAATCAGGACAAATAGCCTATCTTTATGGAAGAACTCTTTTGGAAGTATTTCAATTGAAATTTAATGGAAATACCATTAAGCTTTGTTTGGCTTTGTAAAAGGTGATACAAAATACTCTGAATCAGCGCAGCTGAAAAAATACAATCTTCACTGATGCTCACTGAGAAAAAAAATTTCTCTTCTGAGAGGACTTGGTTAATTACTTTGCTTATTTGTGACCAAAATTGAAAAGAAAAGCAAAAAGCTCTGTCATTACTCATTATGTATGTAATTTATCACAGAACACAGTTCTGTCCCTCTGCTTATTAAGCTCTCCCAGACATTCTTTTGTGTTCTGGGCTTCTGAAAAAGCCTAAAATAAAACTGATGTTACCTAACTGAATCACTGCAGTCTTCTGCAAACCTCACTGATGCTTTCTGACTGATACATCAAAAATGATTTAGGATTTTAAATATTTAATGGCCTGAATGGATAAAAACAACTTGATCATCCATTAAATAAATTAACTGTTTTCCACTTCTTGTATTTTATTATACTCAGGCTGGAGTCTGCTGAGCCCTGTTGACCCCTCCAGTGCAACATTCTTTTAGTGAAAATGGCATGAAAGGATGAGCAAGAGTGCCACACAAAAACATGGAGGACCACTTTGAGTTTGATTTCTTTCTCCTCTTCTGACTGATGTCTCCTTTGAGGAGTTCTTGTGGGCATTAGCCAGCACAGTTGCAGTACTCTGCTGCCCCAACAGTGGTCTGTCAAAAAGATCTGGTGGGTTGTGTTGATATTAGCTCAAGAGATAAAGGCCAGTTGTCTGGTGATCCTTGAAAAGCATTTGGAGGGAGTCAGCTCCAGCAGTTAGCCAGGAGTGACAGACAGGAACAGCCTGCAAGCATTTCTCAAAGGAGAGATCAGTCAGAGAAGGAGCCTGCAGCTGTAGAGCAGGGAGGTGTTCTGTTATTGCTCTTGCTATTTTTCTTTTTTCTTTCCTTTAAATAAAGTAGATTATTATGCTTTTAAGTAAATCAGGCTCACCCATGTTAGTCCTTGGTTGATCTCTGAGTGTTAAGTTGGAGCACTGTGCTGAAAATAAGGCCGTGATTTTCAAAAGGTTTAAGGATTTGGGCAGACATAACTCAGTTGGAGCTGCGATATTTTATGCTGGCACCTTCTGAGTGATTTTCACAGTGGTGCAGATGAAACACTCCAAGTTTGGTGAGAGACCTATTCAATAGCTGAACCACATTCCCATTTCCCTGCACTGCTGCTTCTCCCATGTACTGCAGAGAATAAAGAGAAAGATCAGGCTGTGCTGTATCAGGTAATGTTCTTCACTCTCTCCCTTCTCCCTCAGTTTCTTCTGTGCCATTGCAAGAGTGAGAGGGAATGTGTTCCCAACTCCACATCCAGGCTGGAACAGTCACATCCCAGTTTTTACCCATGGTAGACAGGAAACATACAATGATAAATCATGGGGTCACAGGCTGAGATCATGCCTGCAGACATGTTCAAGCAGATTTATGAGCTTTCCTCACCTGGACATTCCCTACCACCCCAGGGAAGCTTTGCTCCACAGCTCAGTCCCACCAAGCTACCCCACTCTGTAAATTCATGGACACAAAGATGAACAGGAGTGCCATCAGAAAAGGATTGAGGTACAGGAATGAGTCCAGAGAAGGGCAATGGAGCTGGTGAAGGGTCTCAAGCACAAGTCTGATGAAGAGCAGCTGAGGGAGCTGGGGGTGTTCAGCCTAGAGAAAAGGAGGCTCAGAGGGAACCTTATTGCACTCTACAACTTTCTGAAAGAAGGTGGTAGTCTGGTGGGCGTTGGACTCTTCTCCAGGTAACCAGCAACAAGATGAGAGAACATGGCCTCAAGCTGTGCCAGGAGAGGTTTAGGTTGGACATTAGGAGGAATTTCTTCACTGTGGTTAGATATTGGAACAAACTGCCCAGGAAGGTGGTGGAGTCACCACCCCTGGAGGTGCTTAATGAAAGACTGGGCATGGGCCTTAGTGCCATGGTTTAGTTGTGCTGGGTCACAGGTTGATGATCTCAGAGGTCTTTTCCAACCTAAGTGGTTCTATGACTGTGTGACACATCACATCCATTAGACCTTATTTTCCTTAGGAAGAGTTTTGCATGAAGAATGCTGGAACCAGAGAGTAGTGGTATCAGATATTGGAGAACTGCTGTTAATAGAAATAAATAAAATGTAAACATAGGTAGCTTGACTTTGCAGTGTCTCTGCCTATTGTAAGAACTATTCCTCTGCACCACAGGCACCATAGGGTCCTCCATGGGAGGTAACAGCCAGCAACAGCAATTCAGCTTCTGGTTTTTTAGCAAAATGGCAATGAACTTTCCTAGCTAAACCTTTGGTGTCATTTTGGCAAGCCCCAAAGTCCTTTCCTGCCCCCAAAGCCCTAATCTTTTTATCTGGGGGAAAAAAACAAAAAATTGAAAGGAATAAGTTTTTCTGAAGGGCTTGTGCAGTTAAAAATCATAAACAGTAAAGAAATCTACATGCTAAGGTTCCAACAGAAACAGAGACTTGGCTGACTTCTGTAATCTGAATTTTGCATTAATTAAGTGTTTTGAATTTGATTAGAATAAACTAGCCATCTCATTTGGTCCAGCATTTGCCCCTTTCCAGACATTTTAAAAAACATATACCAGATGATCCAGGATTCTAACTATCATAATGAGAAGAGAAAGAGGAGGATGGGGAGATTAAGGCAGAAAGATAAGCAGAAAGCAGACAGAAAAAAACAGTTTTCATCTGCCTAGGACTTGCATTTGGATTGAATATCTGTTTTACCTTGTGAGACCCACACAGATAACACTCCTATATTAATCCTGAAATCACATATTTTATATATATATATTTTTTTATTGGACCGTAATAATTTTCTGAAACTAAGAAACATGAAATAAACATGGAAACAATTATTGGTGCTTTGTTCCTGCTTTTGTTGGATCTTGGAGAGGCACTTGACAACCCAAACCAGGGCTACTCTGACAATGTTTGAAGAACCAGTTCAGCCATAGGTTGATGTCAGCTCCACTAATCAGATCTCTCTCAGCAGATAACTGTATTCATATGTTGCACTGCACTGCTCAGATGTGCATGGCAAGCTCCACTAGTCACACAGGCTACTTAACATCAGCTTTCTTTCCAAGACAATTTACCATGAGACTATTCATTCAGCTGTGGTGTCACTAATTTTTCCTTTAAATACGCCTTCACCAATTCCTGATAACGCACATAGAAGTGTGACTATCCAGATGCCATCAGGATCCATCCAGAGGGATCTGACAGGCTTTAGAGCCGACCCAGTGCAAATCTCACACTCATCAAAACCAAGAGCAAGGGCCTGCACATGGATCAAGGCAGTCCTAAGTACAAATACAGCAGGGCTGAGAATGGATTGAAAGCAGCCCTGAGGAGAAGCTCTTTGGGGGGCTGGTGGATGAGAGACACAAATGACCCAGCAATGTGACCCTGCAGCCCAGAAATCCAAATGTGTCCTGCTGCACCAAATGAAGAATTCTGAGAATTGATTCTGCCCCGCTACTCTTCTTTCCTGAGACCCTACCAGGAATACTGACTCTAATCCTGGGGTGGATCTAATCTAATCTAATCCCATGTAGGAAGGACATGGAGCTGAGGTAGCGTGTCCAGAGCAGGTGCTCAGAGGACTGGAGCATCTCTGCTATGCAGACAGGAAAGCCAGTCAGGGCTGCTCCCCCAGCCAGTATGGGGAAGAGAAGCCTCTGGGGAGATGTTTCTGTGACCTTCCAGCACCTAAAGGGGCTACAAGAGATGGAGAGAGACTTTTCACAATGGCATGAGGCAACAGGGCAAGGGAGAATGTATTCAAATTG
The DNA here is from genome assembly GCA_024734555.1 of Trochalopteron elliotii. Classification (NCBI taxonomy): domain Eukaryota; kingdom Metazoa; phylum Chordata; class Aves; order Passeriformes; family Leiothrichidae; genus Trochalopteron; species Trochalopteron elliotii. Next base: position 2,617,775 of record JANPWX010000085.1, on the reverse strand, counting down.
AAAAGATGGTGGGTTTAGATTAGATAGTAGAAATAAATTCTTCAGTAATAGGGTGGTGGACACTGGAAGAGATTGCCCAGAGATGTGGATTGCCCTATCCCTGGACATGTTCTAGGCCAGGCTGGATGGGGCCTTTGGCAACTTGGTTTAGTGGAAGGTGTCCCTGCCCATGGCCAGAGGCTGAAACTAAATGATCTTTAAGGTCCATTTCAACTCAAACCATTTTGTGGTTCTATGCCTGCTTCATTCATTGTGAAACCTTGGAGAAGAGTTAATTGTTACACCATCACAACTCTGTTAAGTAAAGCACAGGAGCAGAAGGAACAGACCTGGAGTTCAATTCTCCATTCAGCTACAAGGAGCCTGAATCCTCAGCTCCCATTTCCCAGCATGCTGAACTGCAGGCTATGCACCACTCTTTGTTTGTGCAAACATGTGAGCATGTACACAGAGAGAGGAAGGGAAGAAGGTGTTGAAATCTGTTCTGTGACACAGCCAAGAATTCAATATTCATGGGGCCAGACAGACACTTAACCAAGTCTGATTGTGTAATCCACTCGGTGACCCAGTCCTGGGAAGTAGAAGCAGTAGCTGCTGATTTGAATCCCCCATTTTCTCCCTTGACTTTGTATTTTAAGTGTAGCTGTGACTGTTATGGTCCATGTTGGATTTACCATCACTTATGCACCAGACAGCTCAGGAGTCACGTGTTATTTTCTTGTATTAAAACTAAACAGCCTTCTGAGGACATGCTTTCAAAACATTCAGCTGAAGCAAAAGGTGCCTTAAAACACATGCTGCAGTCAAACTGTAGACACTTTAGGCTTTTACCAGAATATTTTGGACCTCATAATAATCCCAGTTATTATTCTTGGATTTAGGTGTTTCACATCAGTTGTGTTCTGGGCAACTTCGTATTATTCTGGATCTCATCTTAGACATCCACAACACAATTGATCTTTAGCTCCTGCTGTTAATTCTTGCAGCACACCAGTGCTTTAGGTTTTCTATTGAGTTGAGCAGAGACATGTCTGAACTGAGTCCAGTAGTTTCATTACTGTATCATTTAGGATGTATGCATTCCTGTTCAGGAATTTGAACATTGATAGAAAAATGGGGTATGTTGAAATATTTTGCTGTTCTTTTGATCATCTAGAATATTTTTCCAAGTGCTATATGTCATTTGAAGTGCACTTTTATGCTAAAAAGTGCTGCTTTTTGTTGTTTTTTTAATTGCAGCCTGGAACTAAGTACCACGCAGCTGCTCTCTCCCTGTCCCTCCTACATAGAGGTGAATCAGAAAGGGGTAGAACCTGTGGGTAGACAACAGTTTAATATCTGAAATAAAATATAACAATAATAAAACCAACAATAAGTATTAATTAGAATTATAATTAAAAGAGAGACAATAAAGAAAGGGAAAAAAATAAAACCCAAGGCAAACAAATGATGCTCAATACAATTTCCCCCCATATACTGATCAATGCCCAGCCTATCCCTGAGCAGTGATTGGCAGCTCCCAGCCAACTCCCCCCAGTTTATGCACCAGGCATGATGTTCCTTGGTATGCAATATCCCTTTGGCCAGTTTGGGACAGCTGTCCTGGCCATGCTCCCTCTGACTTCTTGTGCACCTCCTCACTGGCAGAGCATGAGACGCTGAAAAGTTCTTGACTTTGGGTAAGCACTACTTAGCAACAACTACAACATCAGTGTGTTGTTGACATTATTCTCATGCTAAATCCAAAAAACACAGCACTGAATGAGCTAAGAGGAAAAAAATTAACTCTGTCCTAACCAAAACCAGAACACATTTTCAATGCAGAAGTGAAACAGAGAATCTGCAGTTTCCGTTTCAAATAAATAGTGAAAGGGTGTGTTGTCAAAAAATTGTCACTCAGTTGCATTAGGATCTTAGTCATGGAGTTTTATCACTTGAAGATTCATTTCACAGGAAGCAAAAGAGAGGAGGATAAAGCAGGAGAAATAGATTATGCTGAGCAGAAACTCATAATAACATCTCTGTTGATTCACCAAGTTGCCACCTTGATCCCTTCATATACTGTTGTGATAGTGGCAGAAGAAACAAGGTTTCTCCAAGGTTTCTGACTCAGCCATGTCTCTTTCTCCTCCGCATGGACCTGGAGCCTCGAACCAAAGTCCATTGTCCCAGGAACTTCAAAAACTAGATGCAGTTTAGCTTTTACTATTTCATTTAATAAAATAAGTATATTTTTATAACACCATGGCTATGACATGCCATGATCCTAACTACAGTTCTTGTCCTGGCCCAAGGCTCACATATCAGCAAAGTTATGTTTTCTTCAGTAAGCTTTACTTGGGTATATCTCACTTGGAATTTTTTGCTTGCAAGACAAAGCTCACAACCCCAGTTCTTTACTTATCTGTATTAAGTTACTTGTCTTGTTGCTACACAATGAGGAAAATTGGTATCAGTCAGTTTTAAATGGATTGCTTTAAAATTGTAACAGACCACAGAAAGATTTCTGAACCTTCTGTTTATAGCAACTAACAGGAGTTTTTGTTTCCACCCAGTATTTTCCATGACGTGTACAAAACACCACTAGTGAGAAAGCTCAAGTGCTGAGATCGCTGTTTGCCATGATGACCAAAATTACTTTACAGTTTGCCTGTGCTTCCTGTACTCCCACAACTATTTGTTGCCTCTTGGCTTATAACCAGACTGTAAATTCCTCCAGGTTTCTTTTCTTTTGTTTTTTACAACACTTAGCACAACAGGATCTCAAGGATCTGAAACATTTCAGTAAAACTGCAACTAATAATGAAATCATTGGGGTTTAGTCCAGTGTGATTTAGTTTCAAATCTGTAAGGACAGGGAAATAAAATAATTATTTTTAGAGTTCATCTTTTCCACCTCCTTTCGATACTGTTCACCCAGTTCCTATTACTGGTGTTGGGTTGACTACACGGTCGGTCCAGCAGTACAATTCCTCCAGCAAAGTTCTTTGCCTGTTGTACAAAGCTGACATCAATGGACATTGTTATCAGGAACGACATGAGATATGGTCCTCTAGTTATGTTTGTACTTTTTTTTTTACTATTTACTTAGTTGAGAATACCCACTCATAATAAATCAACTCCAAGCCACTCCCAAAGATCCTCTTCAAGACCAAAAGTATGAGATTACACCCACTGACTGAAAAGAAAGCATCCCTTAACTGGGAGCAGATTTCCTCATGGAATACCAGAGAACAAGTTAAATTACTTCCTCTCTTCTACTACAATGGAAATATCTCACTTCCAAGATTTCAAGTGGCCAATGCCCGGGAGGAGAGAATCTAGAAAAGTTCTAGGTTACACTGAGAAGGAAGAAAAGGCAGGTACAACATTTTCGTAATATAACCATGCCCCTCTCACTCTCCTACTGCTCATATTAGACAGAAATATTAATGGGAAATGTATTTAGAGTGGCTGCTGTGAAGGAAAAGGAGAAGAAAGCAGGGATGATGCAATATTTCATCAACTGGATGAAGAAACAAGAAGGGGTTTTGAAGTTACAATGAAGAAAGTAAAGACAATTATCAGAAGAGAATTTTAAAAATAAGCAAAATAACATGCATTGTGTGAATATAGACATTGGTGAGCAAGTGTTATTGCAGGTGCTGACAGGTGAAGGAAAGTGAGTACTCAGGTTTTGGTTGGTCCTGCTCCAAGGGT
>JANPWX010000085.1:2580485-2613700 GCA_024734555.1 Trochalopteron elliotii | reverse complement strand
AGGAGAGGAGAGGAGAGGAGAGGAGAAGAGAAGAGAAGAGAAGAGAAGAGAAGAGAAGAGAAGAGAAGAGAAGAGAAGAGAAGAGAAGAGAAGAGAAGAGAAGAACAGAGGAAGCAGAGAGAGAGATGAGTAAGCAGCACACCAATCAGTAACACCAGCAGCCTAAGAAATTTACTATTAAAAATCATTCCTGCAGATGGAAAGAACTGAATAAAAAGCTCAAAAAGCTCCTCATTTTAGGTTTGTTTCCTTATATTTTAGGTCAGACTTTTTTCTTATATTTTTTCCATATGCCCAAAGTGAGCTTCTTAAATTACTCTGTTTAGAAATAAACACATGGAAACAATAAACATCTAGAACATCAGCTTGCATATTTCCTTAATGTATGCATATTTCTCTCCAATTTTCCACATGAAATGAGACTAATTCACTTAAATTTCTTGGGATCCACCCTCTGTCAAAGTTTCCATGATTTCAGGGTTAGCTCAGTAGTTGGTTAATACCTTCGAGAGCATTGACTTAAAATTTTAAGTCAGCCACTCTGCTTGTGCATAGTAGAATTACTTACACCACATTCAAGTGACTTCTGTCAATTTACACAGATGAGAAATTGCCTATTTTTTCTTTTTCTCATCATACAAACTAAAGACAATATTATGCATAGAAATCTAAAAGAATACAATCAAGGTTTCTTCAAAGGTTTTTCTACTTTGAGATATTTTGTGCCACATTTATTAATATATTCTTTGACATTTAAATGTGCTGCTTTATATTCCACAGTTATTTGCAAATGTAAAATAAGTTCACAGTCTTCCCCTGGGTTAATACTGTCAGCAGAACCTTGTTCAATATGAGTGTTTTTCTGGCAATCCTGGAGCAAAGAACTTGTCTTCACACTGTTTAATTCTGTTGTCCTCAGCAGTGGCAAAAGGAGACCCACATGACAGCCCATGAACATGGTTACTCTTTGCAGCACATGCTCTTCAAAAATTCACATACCCCCAAGCCAACACAGGAGGGATGCCAGAAAATACATACCTGTGTGGTCCTTCTCATATCTGTTAATGGACTGCTGTCCATTAATTTGGCTAATCCTGTTTTGAATGTGCTGACACTGCCTCCACAACATCCCAGGGCACCACAGTGCAGATTTGCATTACTTCTTATATAAAGAGTAATTTTTTTTCCTGGTCTGTTTTCCCTTTTTTCATTATTATGCCCGTGACATTTCAGATTCTGTACAGGTGGCTCATGCCAAAATCTCACTGACTACTGTTATGAATTATCTGCCCCAATTCATCCAAGAGATCTTAAGGAGAGTTTTGCTCCTAATTTTGTAGTGACAACATGTTCTCTGGCTGGAAGGAGAGCGTGGCCCAACTTGCAGGAGGAGGTAATAGGGAGAGGATATAAGCACAGCAGCACACATTCAGGCACCATGAACTAAGAGAGCAGGTCATGGGCAGCTGAGGGGATCTGTTGATATATTAAACTATTCTCAAGGGCTAGTTTAATGTGTGGCTGGGGTCAGAAGAAGAACACCATCCCTGAACTTGACAGACTTCTTGATAGTTTATAAATAAAATAAATTTATATTAAAAGGAATATATAAAAAGTATAAATTTATAATACATATTTTAGAAATATTTTATGCTGTTCTAACCCAGTGGTCCCCAACTTTCACCAGTTCATATACAATAACACTGGCTAGAAATCAACTCTGTGTACAAACTCTTTTGGACTTTATGTCTGATTGATTTAAAACATCTTAGTGTCATGCAAACATGAAGAATACCAAAAGAATCCATCATCTCCCAATGCATGGCATTAAGATTTTGTCTGTTTAATAGCACTGGTTAAATTCCATATACCAAGCATTATTGAGCACTGGAACTTATTTACCAAGTCCCATGGTTGGTCAGCTGAAAACTAGAATCTCTCAGTTAGAAAGACTTCCATTATGTATTTATTTTACATGATGTCAAACCCACTGCAGTCCTCAATGCACAAAACTCACTGGGAAAAACACCACTGTGAAAATGAAACTGCCTACTTCTATTTTTCCCTGGTCTTCAAATTCTGTGTTATTGTATTCTTTCATACCTTCCATACCTTGCAATGAAGAATGATGGAATATTAATTGCTTTGTTCTCTGTACACATGGATGTATTTTAATAAATCTGTTGATTTGGTTTATGTATCACTCCTTTATGCTTTATTTTTCAAATTCACCATTCTTTTGCTTCTTAAGCTTTCTAGTTTGATAATATATGGACATGGGAAATGAAGATTATGTCAGAAGTTGCAGTAATAAATTATTAAGTTATATGAGTGATATAAAAGGCAGAATACTGTCCTCACTTCTGCTCACTATTTGCCAGTCTCCATGTCACTTAAGGGTGTGCAACACTGCGCTTCAGTCGCCCCTGGGATAGCTTAGTGATGTTGTTACAGATTCATCATTATGTATACAACTACTTTAGCAGTGATTTTTATGTAGGAGATTCCCATTGATGTTTATTTTTAGGCATCCAGTTTATTTTCTTATGCTCTGTTTAAACCAGCATTTTCTTCATACAATACTTTTTTTTCTGTGATCAACTGCCAATGGTCCTCCCATAGAATTTTATCTCTCTACTCCGACATACCCTTAAAGGTTGTTTCATGTAAAGGCTATAAAAATGTCAACATGGATTAGCTACATTCATATTTTTAATTATCCAGTCATTTGTGAAGGACCTGCTTTCAACTGAATGGCTCTGCAATTGCTTCATTGCCTTCCTCACTGCTTTTATTAAACCCAACACAGTGTAGAGCCTCTTTGACAGCCCCACAGGAATCACACAAACAGGAGACAAGGAGCTGACAGAGTTCTACCCAGGTGTTTTGACACATCCCGTCATATGCACCTCTCTGGAATATAGTTTTGACTTTCAGGCCTACTGCAGGATAATCAAATCTGAAGGATGATGCTGTTTTTCCTGCTGTTGCCTACACTCTAGTAAATGGAAAAGGGAGCCTACACTCTAGTAAATGGAAAAGGGATTTGTTATTTTTGAGATTTACTAACTAACTTGTGCAGATAATACTTTTCTATAACTGAGGTACAGCTGAACTTATGAGAATGATCCCACTTCATTTTTATGAGCTTCATAACTTTCACAACTTTTATGTTATTAGATATCATTGTTAATGTCTCAAAATTTAGCATTTCAGAAGCTGCCAAGTCCCAAAGTCTAAAAGGAACACTTGAAACTTTTAACAGGCATGCTCTTGTTTGACAACTTACACATAAGTATAAGCTTAAGTTAGAAAATTTAAAGTGGAAAAAAGTTCTTGTTTCCAAAAGTATTCACTGGAACAAATTGCACAGTGATATGATATCTAGTTTTGCTCTTAGTATCTTCACACCAAGACTCTCCTACAACTACAGGTTAACCAACCACAAGGTATCAGAAGCAGTAATTATTTGATATTTACCACATATACTCTGCATAATAAACTTATATTGATTAATATAGCCTTATTCTGGTCATGAACTCCACGAACTTTATAGGATGTACTTATTACAGTCTATGATGATAACAATTCTTTATTTTGAAATCCACATATTATTCTGATGCAGTAAAATGCTCTAGAAAGTCAAGTCCAGGAAATCTTAATCTTCAAATTTTTTGGGAAGAATAATCCTACACAAAAAAATGTTGAACTTCTTGACACAGTCCAAAAATGTTCTGCCAAGATGTCAAGGTAAAAAAAAAAAAACAAAAACGGCGGGGCAGTGATGCATGAAACATTCACAGGAGAAAACTTGCTTTTACGACAGTAAAAGAATTAATCAGTTCCACATTTGGAACATTCTATAAAACTAAAACTTCCCCAATTTTTTTCCAAACTTTTGAAAATACATTCAATATAGGTTTAGTTTGCTTTGGATTTTTTCCCAATCAGATTTATTTATATGTCTATTTCCCATTCAGCATTTGTCTCTGTTCACAATGCTTGACTGCTCAAATATTCCTCAGGGAAGCAGGAATGGGGGACTTTAGCCTTCCATAAAGCTTCCAGCGAGGCAGTGTGTTGATCCATGGAATGCAGAAGGATGGTAAAGGTAGCACTGTGTTACTGCATGGTCAGATGGGAAACAGGGCTTCTTTTACTCTTGCAGCATCCACATTTCTCCAGTTTGCAGGGATAGGTCATGTTTGCACTCAACAGGTGTGGTAATTTGGAAATAGTAATCCCCTCCTGACCTATGAAGGAAGAAGGATGTTCCCAACTCACATCACATTTTATGCTCTGCAGGCTGTGCAGTGTAGTTAAGAGACTCGTTGCAATTGCTCCTTCTAAGAGCTTTGGTTTGTTTTATGAGATGCAATATTTACTTTGTGGATGTCAAGAAGCTGGAGAGGGTGGTTTGTTAGCAGAGACACTATAAGACAGACAGTTGAATCTCAGCTAAGGAGGAGAGAAGGCTGGAGGCAATAAGGGCTGCATTCTTATGTACATCTCAAGGGAACTGCAAACTATACTCAAAAAGGTCTGATAAAACTCAATGATCTGAGGCACAGACAATGAATGATTTTTTGCCACCTTCCTCCAAACCTAAGTATGTCCTGTTCCACAATCATCACCTCGAAATCAAGCCAAACCAGTGGCTGTGGAGGCACATGCAACAAGACATGGTCAACTCCTTCTGCGTGAAAGGTGTTTGTGATGTGCCATTACCTCCCCCTTTCAATTCTAGCTGGTTTTTTCCTTAATTGTTAGCACATCACTTCTAGTTTTGTTTCTCTTTTCACTGTTTTTATGGGGAAAATATGCAGGTATTTCCCCTGAAAATGGAAGCTGGAAATCAACTCGAGACATGGTGAGGTGAGTCTCTTTCAGCAGTTGATTGCTCCCAGCCCCTTCACATACTCAAAGTAAATGCTGGAGTCAGAGTGGAATATTTCAGTCCCACAGGTTCAATGCAAAACAGATTTTAATCTACAGTTTGTTTTTTTGCTGGTAACATACATTAAGATACATGATATCTTAATGAGTTGCCATATTCAAAGCACTGAATCAGGAAAAATAGATTTCAGATGGAAGCTAAGCCCCCTGTAAGCATCCCCAAGCAGAATAGCTTTTCAAACTGTGTGTTTTCCCTTTCAGGGAGGCACACATGCAAACAGATTGTTTAGGGCCTCCTCTGAGGCAGTACATACCTCAGGAACAGCCATGCCTCTCTGCAACTTAATGGCCACATTTACAGCAGCAGTGAAAACAAGCCACGACTGATTCTCTGCCCAGCTGACACAGCAGAGGTTTCATCCATACAACTGAACTGTCTTACTCCTCAAACCCGGTGGTACCTCTGAACTTTTTGCTGGGAATGAACTCTGGTATGTGCCACCCGCAGGTCTCTGTTCAGGCATCACCTGGGAGACAGTTTCTTGGCACAAGTGAAATGCATACCCGAGACTGTGTGCTAGCAAACAATATGGACAACATGTGGCAGCGCCTGGACCCGAACCAGCAGTGATTACTTTATTGGAAGAGATGGAGTCAGTTGTGCGTAGTTCTAATTATTTAATGTCAAAGCATTAAGTAGCCATGAGAGCACAGTGTGGGATACCCTCAGGACTGGTTTTGGGTGCCTTATACTCTAAGCCTCCAAACAGGAATATTGCAATGTGCATATACACCATGTCTAGGGACGGCGCTCGTTTATCAGGATGAACAGCCAGGGAAGGTGTGCTTCCAGTAGTTTTTGCTGTTGTAAGTAAACCCAGTGGAACTGTGTTGGTCAAACTAACAGACCATCCATCCAGTCTGCTGTAGAGACTGAGATGTCTTTTGTCTCTGGCAGTAAGTCTTCCATAGAAATACCAGCTGAATGGGTGCTTTCCAAACACAGTCTACACCATTCTCACAAGCCTGGAGAGCTTTTATTTATCTGTGCACAAGGTTTGTTTTTTTAATTGGACATTATGGAAACTCTGACAGTAATGTAACAGATGATTAGCAATAAAACAACATATAAACGAGTGGCTTCTAAATTTAATAATAGGCTAAATGTCCACATTCAGACATGGTTAATCAAAACCAGTTTGTAAACTTCATTTTATTCAGGTCAGCCAGTCAACAGTACATGTAATGCATACTATAAAATTGATTTAGGGCTTTTGGACACCCAAGCATCTACATAAACCAAGCAAGCATTAACCAGGTCTGTCTGCTCATAAATTACAGCACATTGTTTTTAAGTGACCAGGATAAAAAGCAACATGCCGTGAACCATCTACATCATGCTTTTTTCTCCTTTGACCAATTTCCCAGTTACTCTCTCAAATTATCACTCCAGTTTCTTCTTTGTTCATCCCTGTATTGTTTCCATATAACTGTCCAAACCCGCCTGCAAGGCAACTAATCAAAAAAGGCTGAATCACAAGAACATTGACCACTTGATAGTTTGCCCAGCTTATTAAAAATATGAGTTTGACATCCTGCAGCATGTTTTAACAATTGGTTTGCAAATTGCAGAATGGCTAAATACAATTAAATTCATTCCATTGTACACAATAACTATTTAACATATGCTGTGAATCTTGTACACAGATCAGGGCTCTGCACTGTTTTCCTACAGCTGTTAGTCAAGTCTTGTTGCCTTGTGCTACAGATCCACCAGTTCTTGTAACACAAACAGATTTGGGCTGGGTCATAGCTTGGTTGCAATTTTAACAAAACAAAACAAAACCTCAAGTCCCCATTCAGACAGTTTTTAGAAGCAGTGATGGCCTTCCATAAGTGAAATTATTCACCTCTCTGTACTCACTGCAAATCAATACTGGGTTTCCTCATGCTCTTAGAGGTGAACCATTCCTAAGTACTGGACCTGTGCCTTGACTCTCTATCTCAAATACCAAAACACAGGCAGAGCTGAAATTACTTACTGCTTATTCCAAGAGCAGGTTTTGCATAAATTTATAGCACTTCTCTTCCCCTAAAAAAAGTACATATTTTATCCACTACCATATACGTGAGAATATATGGGCTCACATGAGCTAACATGACATAGGATCTGTCCCATGGATATTCCATGCCACTCCACGTGCATCAGATCTGAGAAGCACGTGATACACGATTCCCAAGGGATATGAAACACATGTGGGTCTGATTCTCCACTTTGTTATTCCAACTCTACACCCTTGCAACTCTAATGAAGTTACACCAGTGCAAAACTGTTGTACTGAAGTGGAGGATTAAACCCATATGTCTCTTTATATGAGCCAAATTTACAGGACAAAGTTTTTCAAATGCATTCAGTAAACATTCAGACTTCTTCAGAATTCTGTACCTATCTGGTCCTCAGATGGTACTTTTCATACTTAAGGAAAAGCTTTACCTTGAGGATAGCAACTGTTACTTGTTAAAATGCTAAGTAAGAATCTGAGTTATTAAAAAAAAAAAGGCAAAAAGACTGAGAAGATTTGCAACCTACAAAACACTTAAAACAAGACGGCATTTCCTCAAACTCAACCAGCCATGATTAGAACCCCTTTTGACCGCTTAGATGCATATCTCTTTGTAGAACTATGACCCATCACCATTTGAAAATTCTTATGATTTCACTGTGCAATTTTGAAGAGTTTCTCCTGGCCTCTTTCCAGACAGTACACCTGCAAATTAGTTTAGCAACATTTTACTGCAATAGAAAATTAACTAATTCTGTTTGATTTGGATTTGTATACAATTCTGCAAGCTTATAAGCTATATGCTTATATATTAAGTCAGATACAGATAGAAAGACATTCATTAAACAAATATTGACTGATTCTTATGAGAGATCTGTGCTGGTGCTCTGAGGGTACATTACTAGTTTAGTTTAATAGATAAACCAAAAAATTCACATTACCTCTCTACATACACCTTTGGAATATTCCACTGTATTCAAAATTTTAATATTTCCTTCTGGTCAATGAAAAATTATTAAATCAGCCTAAAGAATTTTGAGGGCAGATTTTAATGCTATGCAAAAAACACTGAGGAAATCTAATAATGATGAAGATAATAACAACAAAAATAATTCATAAAAATAGTATGATTTTAAAAATCCTATGTATTTTAATTTCAACCATTATAGTTCAATTCTGACTATATGTTCTGAATTCTTTTCCTTCAGGAAATATCTTTGATCAAGGCAGTTATTTATTTGTTTTGTTAAGTGTCTAAAAATTATTTTATACCTCCCTACTTATATCTGTAATATGATTAGATATGGAAATCAATAAATAAGCTCCATGAACAATTTCATATTTATTTATGATAGTATTACATACTAATATAGTTATTAACATAGTAACCAGAAACAGTAGTGACTTCAGTTATTGAATACCATAAGTAATATCTCATACAAATATTATTCATGGTGTTATTATGTTAGAATCAGAAAGGCATATCTAAATACTAAAAGTTCTGTGATCCAAATACCTTTTTTTTTAAATAATTATCTATAGACACTTCTATTTAGGTTATGATATCTCTCACCTAATTCTAATACTAATGAATGTTAGGAAGTTGTTTCAGCCATCTAAATTTAGATGTCATATACTTGGGTGAACACATAAAGGACAGAAAAGGACCCACAGAACTGGCAGCTCTGACGTACCACCAAAAATTTTCTGGACCAGCAGCTGGAGGTCAGTCAGGAAACAATAATATTCCCACTATAAGCTGAATTTCAGTCAGTGGCACTGAAACAGTAATTCGACTCACCCGGCACACTTAGAGCAGGATTTGGTTACTTAAACAAAGGTATCTGCTGCCATTGGGAAGCATGAAGAGTCCTCTGGGTGTAATATCCATTCATCCCATCCTAACAGACACATGCACACAGGAGAGAGAAGGTAATCTTTACTCTTCATTGAAAATAAAGACTGTCATAAAGCTGAATTACATGGTCACTTTTGGGATTTCCTCCATTTGCCCATATGTGTCTAGTGTCATGTTAGGTTTGTTGTGTCTGAGATGACCACATAGTGATGGATGTTCTGCAGCAGCAGCTGGGAAGAAAATGAACCAAGATCCTCTAGTGAGATCTAGGCATCAGAAGCCATCTTAGATGTCATTTTAGATATCTAAAACTTCTGACAGATATTAAACACAACCTACAGAAAAGTCACACATTTCAACAACTGAAAGTCAGATAGGATCTCACATATGGTGTCTCATGAATCCCATTTATACAGTCTATCACCACTGTTCCATCCCTACTCTGGAATCTGACCTATAGATCAAAGTTTCTACCAAAGTAGAAGCTGTTGGTTGGAGCTCAGCTGTATGGGAATTTGCTAAGCTGACTAATGAAGCCTTTTCACCTTCTCCTTCGTCTCCTCTGTGCTCCCTCTGGTATCATTCCTGTTTCTAGCAGAATACTGCCCCCAACTTTATGGAATATGAATGGTCATTTCATATGTACTGTTGCTTTCCTGAACATCAGTCTCATTAGATGACATTCTGCAATATTGTCCTCTTATAGACAAGATCTAAGAAGTAATGCTGCTAGAAATGCATTAATTTTGTCTAGTTTCACCTCTAAGTCCCATAAAAACTGGGTCCAGGATTTGATTTTGTGTTCTTTTCCCTACATTGCCAAGGCTTCAACATTTTTATATGACAATTAAGCACCATTCCAAGCCTAAAAATGTTACAGAAATGGGTAAAGAAAGCAAACCTTTGGGCTTAGCCCAGAGAGGAAAAGAGAAGAAAATACGGTGAGTATTTTTTTCTACATCTGAATATGTATCTAGCATTTGAATCAAAATAATTTCTACTTAAAGAAGAATTGCATTACAGATACTTTTAATAAAGCTGCATACAGCATCACAGAACACAAATGCCTTCATGATGCTTTGGAAAACCAACAGGAATTTAAATGAGATACAAACCAGGCATCTTCTAATCCTTCTTCAAGTTTTGTTCCTTCTTTTCTTCTTGTTCACAACATGACTCAGAAGGGCAGATCCTACCTGATATAAAACAGTCCATCCAGCTTTATCAAAGTCAAAGTAGTTACAGTCACACGAAAGGAAAATCTGGCATGATGCATCTAAAGTCCAGATTTAACATTAACTGTGACTAATTGTGAATGTTGTAGATGTTTCTTCCTACGCAAAGTTATGTCTTTACCTGAACATCTTTCTGCTTTTTATTACTAGGCCTAAATAGGACATCAAAGGTTATTTTTTTTTAATCTTCATGGAAAAATGTCTCTCATTTCCATACAACTTCTCCTTCTTACTTTAATTTGCTTCTGAGGACTTCAAAACATCTTACTGTCCGCAGCAGAAGAAACATCTGTTGAAGTCATACATAGTTTATTGGCTGGAATCAGTGATAAAAGACAGCATAGAGACTCACCAAAGCATTTCATTGCTATCAATGTAAAAGAAAATATTACAAAAAAACAAGCTTTTTTTTTGTTTTGGTTTGGTTTTTTTTGTTTTGTTTTTAATAAGAGAGACATGGGGAAAATTTTGCAAGCCAAATAGACAAGAAAACTGTGATTTTAATTCATTAAGCCTCACATGACTGGATTTTGTATCCCAGCCAGCTGAGGCCTAACCACACTACAAAAGCTGGTATTTAATTTGCTAAGAAAGAGAAACAATTTATGAACAATGGTACTTCTCTCCACAGGATTTCCTGTTTGGAGGAATTGCTTTCCACACTAGAATTGAGTTTTGCTCTTTCTACCTACTGATCGGTTTTACCACTTGCCTAGTGCAGCCTGCTATTAATTACAACTCCTTTTTTTTTGGCATAAAACACCAACAAGGCCCCAACATCCCATTTCAGATCTAAGCCAGCCTCTTAGGAGGTGACGTGGGAAGTATATGCAATGAAAATAAAACTGCCATATTTTTTTCCCTTTTTTATTAGCCTTTCCCAATTCATCAACTCTCTGCCTTAGACACAGAGAATTCGAGAAAGAATTGGCAGGTTTACAGAAACCTGACTGTCTAATTGGCATGACAATACAAACTTGAATAAAGCTTCTAGTGATGAGGAGGAAGAATTGCAAGGTGGTACACTGGAAACCTCATTTCACAAAACACACTTCTTGTGTAGGAGCAAGGAAGATTGAATCATCAGAAGGAATTGGTACTTAGCAAGTGTGGTCCCCTGCAGATACTTGGGCAATTTGATACACTTGTCTATTTGATTTTCATCTACTTGCAGGTCTTCAAGCAGGTTCTAGTACTTCTGCTCAAGTATTCTTTAGTTTTGTCTATTTTGCTGTTCCATTTCCTTTTTAATGGTGCCTCTATGTACTTTTTCCTTTATGTTTTGGGTTGGTTTTCTTCTCCCTTACACTCTAGAAAATTAAAATTTGCCTGTTTTATCAGTAACTAGTGTCATCTTTCCCTTTGGCTGATTCTCTCTACTTTCCACCATCTTCCTTACCCTTATGCATAATTCTGTGTGAATCATCTTTTCCCCCTTCTGATTCCCTCGTCTTCTTTTCCTATTAGTGCTATCTATACCATTTACTTTACTTCATGTCCAGTTTTGTCTAGTTTCTCTTTTTTTCCTTTTCCTTTCTTGTCTTTTTTTTCTCCAGGTTCTCCGCTGTACCTCAGTTTCTGTTATACACACACATTTGGCACTAGAAAGCATGAAAAAAGGCAACAAATGAAATAAAATCAGCTGAGAAAAGCACCAGAGGTCGGGTTGTCTCTTACACATTTCTTTTCCTCATTTCTTTTTTGCTTTTTCTGCATTTGCCTCAAGCTTGATGATCATTTTATTCCTCAATGTTCTTCACACTTTTCCAGTAGCATCAGTTGTTTCTGGTTGAGGTAAACATTGTTTATTCAACAAAATGTACTTTTCTTCTGCATATACAATTGTGAAAAAGCATAACTGTTAACTATGGATGAACAGATAGGTTTTGTCTTTTTGAGCCAGATTTCTTAATTCCAAGGTCCAGAGGTTTATGACTTGTTTTTTGTAGTTCCAGATCTGCGGTCAGGATGCCCTAGCACTCAGCTGGAAGCATCTATGGCTTCTTTAAATATTTTTTGTATTTTGTTATTTCACAAAACCCTGTAGCATTTATGTCAAACATCAATATTTTAAAAAAACCCATAGTACCCATAAGGATATTCTTCAAAACTTTATTTTAAAGCAGGTAAGCATTTGATCTCCATTAAGGAAGCTGCAGACTATTAGAAGGATATTAAACATATTGGGATAAATTAATGAGTCAGAGCAGAATCTTTACAAAATATATTTTAAGAAGGTAAAAAGTAATACGTTATAGATACCTACAAAGTCAAAAGCTGAATGTGCAGTGAGGAGTTATTGCTACTTGTTCCTGCCGAGCAAAGGTTGTTACTGCACTTTGCTGCCTTTAGAGAGGCTAGAAACAGCACAGACTTGCTTTGTTTTCATACCTGAGTTTCTAATCTCTTCCCATATTTGTGAAAAAGGAAAAAAAGTCTTAGGATATTACAGATTTAAACATAACAAGATTATATTCCTCCTCAGAGGTGCACACTATGATGGATCTTGTGTTTTAAGATGCTTATGGGTACTTCTGCATTCTGTAATGAGCAAAACTATCAAGATTCATGGAGTCAGAGAATGTAGCTGTGTCATAACCTCACAGGGAATTTTTTTGAAGTTACACTATTGTCTTTTCTTTTCTAAAAAAAAAAAGTTTTCTAAGTAAAGCTTGGCATCATAAGCAGTATGTCATGTTTTCCAGTGGAACTGGTTGAATTTCTGTAGATGAACTACATACAGCTGTACTTGCTAAACTGAGCAGTCACAAATTCTTCTTTCTATGACCTTAGTCTTGCATACTGAAAGTTCCTAAGAATACAGACCTACTATATTTATGGCTGTAATGGTGATTATCAAGCACACAATGAACAACAGCAAATAGATTGGGTCAGCAATCAAAAGGTAAAATAATGCAACATATCCACTTGCTGCTGCAACAGAGAGAAAGTTTTGCTGAAGAAATCAAATCCTGAAGGGACTGTATGATCATAACAGTAATGAGAGGAGTTATTATGAAAAGGCAATATATAATTAAATGAAAAAAATATTGGCTCTGCAAAATGCATGAGGATTTGCTGTCAGTGTTTCCTTGATTGCTGATGGGTGCCTGCAACAATCAAAGTATCACAGGTAGAGTAGTTATTTCTGCATGTTAAGAAGTTGACAATTCCAGTGCCTTATACAATACCACGCAACAATGTTTTAATATTTGGCTTTTCAGGTAACCACTGAATTCAGGGAAGTCAGAAAATTACAGATATTCCCATCATTTCTGGCTTCTCAATTGACAGGGACTTTAAGTTCCTACAAGGAACACTAGGTGTTGGAGGCTTATTTATCAAATGTCTCAGTATTCATTAACCTCACAAATAACCACTGCAATATTCAGAGCTGAGTAAATACAGAGTAGATACACAATTCAGTGAGTTTACCCCTCTGCTTTTATCAGTACAGATCTGCTTTAAAGACTACCCTGAACTGAGCAACTGTTATCAGGACTATTTGCTTTCTGGAAATGTTGGAGATCAATGAGGACTGAAATTCCCTTACAGCAGGCACCGTGCCTTTTTTCCTTTAATAGCCAATCTCTGCAGCAGTGCTTCCAGATTTCAAAGGCAAGATCAGCTAACTCTGCTTGTAAAATAGGTCAAAGTCTACCCAGAGAGTGCAAAAACGTGTAAAATTGGATACAAACTGACAAGGCCTTCAGATGTACTGTACATAGTGAAAGAACTCTGAAAACCTGAAATATGTGTCTGAGGTTGGAGTCTGTAAAATTGCTGTAGTTTTGCCAACAAAATATTCTCCTACAGACTTGGAAACACATAAGAAACTTAAACATAGAACAAAGATGGATAAAATGAAAAAAAAAAATCCAGATTTTACACACTTTATGGTGAATTATATTTTTAGGATCAATCCAAATGGTACATTTCATAGATTATTGTTATACAATGAAAGGGTTCCTACTCAATTCAAGCAATTAATTAACCAAGATGTTGGGTTGGCCCTGGCTATCTGCCAAGCACCCACCCACTCACTCACTCACTCACTCAACTCACTCTCTCCCGTGGGACGGTGAGGAAGTAGAAGGAAGGTGAGAAGATTCACAGACTGTGTTGATAACACTTTAACAGAGAAAACAAAGGTTGCATGTGCAAAAAAACAAAGTAAGTAATTAATTAATTACTTCCTATAGGCCAGTGATATCCAGCCTCTTCCTGGGCAGCAGGGGCCCTGCACTCACAATAGTTACTTGGCAAGAAAAAGGCTGTAACTTCCCCTTCCTCTTCTTTCTGCCAGTTTTTATTTCTGGGCACAATGACATAGGATATGGGATATCCCTCTGGTCAGTGGGGATGAGCTGTCCCAGATGTGTCATCCTGTAATATTTTGCCCTACCCCAGCCTTGCCCTCACTGGGCAAGGGGGAAGAAAACCTTGATGCTGCGCAAGTACTCTTCAGCAAAAGCCAAAACACTGATGTGTTACCTACACTGTTTCAGCCACAAATCCAAAGCACAGCACCACACAAGCTGCTGTGATGAAAATTAACTCCATCCCAATGAGAGCAAAGGGAAATTAGAATTTCTCTGAGTGGATGGATAGTAAATATATAATAAAGACTAATTAAAGCATAACTGGGTTGATGAATTATGGATGGAAGAAGCATGTAGAAGTCACCAACTACCAGCAAATAGGGATTTGACCAAGGATCCCATTGTCCTTAAAATCACATAGAATTATAGAAAGGCTTGTGTTGGAAGGGACCTTAAAGATCACTCAGTTCCAACTGCCCCTGCCATGGGCAAGGACACCTTCCAGACCAGGTCTCTCAGAGTCCCATCGATCCTAACCCTGAAAAGTTTGCAAGAGTCTCAGTGATCCCATACAAAGGGAGAAGAGGGGAAAGCAAAATGTTTCATGAAGGTGGAAGATCTCATCCTCATGCAATATTACAGAACCAGCATAATACCCATCCTGTGGGGAGAAAAGAAAGGGATGTAATGCAAGAAGTAGAAGGCTAAAACATTTTCTTGAAAAAAATGCAATGTGAACAGTATGTGCAAATTCTTTCTTCTGATGAAAAGGTTTTATCAAGCCAGCAAGACAGGCAAGTTATTGCAAAGTTATTCCAATTTTGAGCAGTTTCCATACATCTAGGCACAGCCCCTGCATTTTGCTTTGTTTTATGAGAGAAAGTGATGATTTTCTTTACATTAGCATTTCCCACAAACCCAACCACAAGTGAGCTCACTCACCCACTTGTGCAAATGGAAGTGGGTTTTTAAACCTGGTGTTTTACACAAAAGAAGTTTTGGAACTCTGCTTTGGCCTGGAATCCATTCAACTGTCACTGAGTACAAAATTTTTCCAGTTAAAAAAAAAAAAGACAAAAAATAATTTTTTCTTTGACACTCTGTACCTCAGATCATTCTCTTCAAGAACTTGGCTCACCCTGTTGTCAATACACATTGTTTAGTCACTGTTTTGGATTTCTTGCTATGAACAAGAAGTTTTCTCACTATCTTTTGTAAACTCTTCCAAGAATTAATCTGGCAGGGTGCTGACCATTCTGGCCTGATCCAGAAAAACACTTAAGGCTGTCTTTAAGCACCCGAGTAGTTCTAACCAGACTGAGCTCATAATACTATTGTTTTACAAGATGGTGAAATATCTGTTTACTCATTAAAGTCTGAATATTAAGATTCAAGATTGCTTGTTCTATCCATTACAGATGTTTTCTCCTCATAAATGACAATCAGAATTTCATTTGTTTGATGTTTATATCTTTGTTCCGTTTTCTACTCTATTGAATAACTCTCAGTGAAAAATTCCAGGCTCTTCGCAAACAATTTATTGTTCTTTTATTTTTCTTCATTATTATTAAAGGGAAATTCCAAACTTTGCAGATAAGATTTATATACACTTTCAAACAGGTCAGAAAAAGAGAATATCAGAAAAGTTTAAAAAGCCTGTTTTACAATTTATGGGTTTATTGAAAAAAAATCAAAACGAAAACTTCAAACCAAAAAACAACCCCAAAAGCTTCAACTGCTTTAAGAAGTATAAAATTGCCAAAACCTCTGTGACTGATGCACCACAAAGGAATTTGTCTTGCAAACGTTTATGTGCCCAATTAATTTTAAGCACATGAGTAGCTTGTGCACCTCACTGTACACTTTCATTAATGACTTAAATAATAGGAGATAGAACATGACTATTAAACTTTCAGATGACACTATGAGAGGAGAAATAATAATGTCCTGTTGCAAAATGAGATAGGCTTTATATTTGCTACATAATATTAGATTTGCTTCAGTTTTCAAAGGGATTTTTCTTTAGTTTAACTAACTCCTTTTCTGTTTTGGTAATCACTCTCCTAATACAGATAGAAAAAAACACTAACACCCTTTTCCAAGTGATCTATTTGGATTCTCCTCCAATTGATCACCTTCTCATTTTATAACCATGACTGTATTCCAGATTATGCTTTTTTTTCCTAAACACATGTAGCTTGAAACACAGTGTTTCAAGCAAGTCAAGCATTTTCTTCTATGACTTTCTGATTCGCCCTGCCCTGGGGATACTTACCATCTTTGTGTCAGTGGATTTTAGTGGAAACATCCATATATTTTTTCTGCTCTCATGAATATGTTTTGGTTTGAAGAGTCCATTTACTCAAGGGAAAATTCTTTCAATTTTTTTTCCCTGGATCTTCAGCTTTATTTTTGTCTCTGAAAGGAACTGAGGGCATTGGCTTCTGGATAAAAACCACTGTGATTTGGTCATGTAATAATGATAGATATCACTTCTCTTTATAGTGCATTAGAAGTGCAGCTTACTTGCATGGCCTGACATTGCAGCATACAGATTAAAACACTAAGGTACATTAATAGTGTGGTAGTCTCCATGATACTTTTTGTTCTAGGATCCTTCATCTTTTTTTACTCACTTTTGAGACAAGGTATGAGTTTTTGTAGAACTGCTTATGATTTTTCTAAAGCTTTTGGCTGTGCCTTTTTGAAAAGATGACTGCATTTGAGCAGAACTACAATAATTTTTAACAAACTTATTATCTAAGTGTGCTGTACAGTCTACAGTACTGAAAGCTTCCAGCATGTGCTAGTTCAGAGTTCAAATGGGAAGGAATGAAAAAGATGGAGCCAGATCCCTCACACTGTCACCAGGTTACAGCATGAGATGCTTTGAAACACAAAAAATTCCATTTCAGAAGAAGAAAAACTTTGGGCGTGGGTTGTTTTTTTTTTTGTGGTTTTTTTTTTTTTTTGGTTGTTTTTTTTTTTTTTTTTTTTTTTTTTTTTTTTTTTTTTTTTTTTTTTACTGAGAAGATAATCAAACACTGGAACAGTGGTCAAGAAAGCTTGTGGAGACTGTGTCCTGAGAGATGCTCAAAATCCAACTGGGCACAAAGCTCTGTGCAAGTGGCTCTAATTCACCCTTCCTTGAGCAGGTGGATTTCACTAAGGACCCTCCAGAGATTTTTGACAACCTCAGATGCACTGTGAGTGGATGACTATGAAACCTGACTCTTTACTGCTGACACTGAAATACCCATTTAGGATGTGGACAGCTGTCCTTCAAAAAATACAGCAGTAGAATTTTTGGTCATCTTAAAAACTGAAGTCACTCTAACAAGAAAGATCGATAATGAAAGCCAAAAGCAAAGAGGAAAGAGCAGTCTGCTGGGATAATAGATGCTGACACTGTGATTGTTGTTTATCTTAGTCACTGGACAATGTAAAACCAGTTTTCATATTGTTAGAAGTGAAAACTGAGTAAACTTCAAAATCAGGGTTCCCGGTGCTTCCTCTCCTTCCAGACACCATTACTTTCTCCTTTGTAGATACACAATATTTTAACTTCAACAAGAGAGGTAAGGTATTAACTATCTTACTCGTTTTTTTCTGTCTTCAACTGACAGACTGTTTCATGGTTAGCAAACTTCCTTATGAGATAACTTTTCAGTCCCAACCTTATTTGTCAGGTACATATCTTACCTAGGAAACTGTGAAACTTCTATACAAAAGACATTGCTGCTGCTCTGTGGTTTGATGCATAGGTCTTAAGATATTAAAATCTAATTGTGTGCTGACTAAGGAAGTCTTTATTCAACCATGACTACATGTTTAATATCATAGCCAAGTGCTCTTGAGCTTTGTTCTGATAAGCACAAAAGCTTATAAATCAGTTAAGGTTGTTTTGGTTTTTTTTAACTATTATTTACTAAGTGTATATAATTCAGCAAAGAATTTAAGAGTTCAAACACCAGTCATAGGTAAATGAGATATAGGAGGCATGTGTATACATAATTATAGTTTGTGTCCTGTAAAGATAATCTTTCTTATGGAACAATGAAAGCAAACAGAATCAGAACCACAAAAAATAGGAAAGAAAGGGTAAAGAGGAAAAGATAACAAGAAAGATTAATGTAATCTGCAGTATATTAGTCTGCTATCTGATACTCAGCCTAAGAGTGTGCTCTGTAACACTGAACTATGACTCGACTAATCTGATTGGAACAAAGGAGTCAATCAGTCAAGTTTTTGATGAAAAAGCATAGGTCTTATGTATTCAACTAATTTATACTAGGCAGGTCTTCTGTACAAAGCTTTTAAGTCCTGGTAGAAAATGTTAACAGTGCATCATAAACCAGTTCTAATATTATCAAAGGGTATTATTTTGATCATATTTGCAGAGTGTATTTGATATTATTTACAAAAAGGAAAGTAAAATAAAAAATATTCAATTTCCCAATTTCTGTTTTGCAGGCATCACTAGTATTCTTCTAGCACAGCATTTTTCAGAAAATACTTACCTCTCCTGGTTGTTAACTCTTCCTTATTCAAGAATATTTCTCAAAAAGTGTCTGGTTAAAGTCACAAGACTCTGGGTATCAGTTGTCCAAAGAGCTGTGCTGTACTGGCCTGCCAGCTTGCCTGGAAACCACTCAATAATCTCTGCTGGGGTACTGTATAACAATGGCAAAACCCTCAACCTAAAAGTATTATATCACCTTTGAAAACAGGACTAAACTCACTTGGTTGGTGCCACTAGAACTTCTACAGGGTTTTTTTTTACATTGTAAAACTGAATTCTGTGGCTGAGAGCCCTGTTATTCTCCTGGAGAAACAGTGGAATTTCACAGTTTCCAGTATACCAGTCTAATGTCACAGGCTAAATGGCATCTTCAAGACATGGTCTCCTGAGCATCTCAATATATTTCCCTTTATGCAGGACTCTTCACCACTGCCCACCTCCCCAGCAGGGCAAGGAGCTCCCACAGATCTTCCATCACATCTGCATCAGACACAGCTGTCTCAAAAGCCAAGGGGCATTCTCAGGTGGCAGCAGAGACTCAAGTGTGGACAACTGGATCAAGGCCATATACCTTGTTCACTTATCTAGGTAATTCACGGATGGCTACACTGTAGACAACCCAATTTAGAGGCCTGCATCTGAATCTGAATCTAAATCCCAAAGAGTTTTGACTTGGCATCTAATATTAAGCATAAATTTCCATAACTGGAAAGAAAGTATTTTCCAAGTCAGCATATTGACCAGAATTCTATTAGAGAAAGCTTAAAGAAGTCAGGGGTAAAATCCCTGTTTTTTAACTGTATACATAGAACTAGACATTTAGAAGCTTTGCAAATTCCAGTGCTGCATATCTATGCACTTCAGTGTATTAAGTGACCATTAAATGACCCGATATGTGAGCATTTGCAAGCACAGGACTTCAGAAAATCTTCTGCATTCTTCTGAATAAAATGAATTTTACAGTAAAGTAAATACATTGGCCACAGTAGATGGTTTTGGTAAAATACTTCAGAATTTATAAGCAATAATGCTGACATGATGATTGCACTTTACCATTACAATATTGCAATTACATGCAAAACAGGGTTTGTGGATCTCAGTCATTATTTTAAATTGTCACATTTATCCTTAGATTGATTTAACATGTTTATAAAAAATTATTAACACTTTCTTATAGTACATTAAACTATCCCAGAGAAGACATGTTCATCTTTCAAAGCATCAAATATATTTTGAAAATTGATTTCACATTTTAAGAAAAAAGTTAATTTTTCTTATCACATTTTAGAGATGTACACTGCAATAAGAAGAACACTGGGATTCTTCTTCACATTTCAATGGCTGGCCACAATTTATTTTCCAAAGCAGAAAAGCCCTAATAAAGAAACAACTACACACTTACAAGTGACAGATAAAAGCTTGCAGGAAAACTGAAAAGGCAGCCCACTGGGTTTCTTGGATTTTTCTTAGCAGATTTCTTTGAGGTTTTTTCATTCTGGAAGTTCATCACTTAATCTGTTTTTTCATCGTACATACTTTAAAGAAAATCAGCATGATTTTCAACAGTCTATTTATTGTGCTACACATCACAATTGGTAATTTAGAAAAATTAACAGTTTCTCTAGAACATATTATCAAAGAACATGTATAACTCTTATGTACCAAAAAGATTTTTTCTCCCACAAAATCCACTGATGCACATCCAAGAAACCCCTGGACAGAGCCTGCTGAAGATCTTTTGCACTTAATGTATAAGACTACTCAATTCAAATAATGTGTGCAACGCTGAACCTAAGAGGCATTAATGCCAGAAACAACAACTGCACCATATCAAGCCCAGGAAAAAGTAATGGGACTGGAAAGGGAGATTTTCCAAAAATCAGAGGTTTTATTTCATCTGTAATATTGTTGATAAATGGAAAGGCTACCATGCAAAATCTCAGCACTTTTTTGGCTGGAAAGGCACTCATGCTAATATAATGAGTCTAGATTACAGAGGTTTGCCAAGCTTAGATCATGTATAGATTAGTAATGATGCCTTTTAATGTCTTAATGACCTCTTAATGAAATACATTTATAATGCAACAATTTGGTGAGGACTCACTAAACATTTTTCATATCAGAACATGATGTTCAAAGCTAAGTTCTTAATAATAATTAACACATGTATTGTGCTTTTACTCTTCAAAGTGCTTTAAGAACATTAGCAATTAGTTAAAAACCCGTGTGCTGGATGTATGTTATCTGTTTAGGCTCGAAGAGGCCCACAACAATCAAACTGGAGCTAGCCAGTAAAGTCCAAGCAGAAAATAGTTACTTCTTCTGTGTTCTAAAGAATTTTAGATCAAGGCAGGAAAGACCTGTCACAAGACAAATTAAATGCAGGTGGTGGCCACTTCATACAAATAGTATTAGACAAATAATATAAACATAGACTATATTTTTAAAAATGTACCCAGAATATTAAAGCTTAATTAATTTTTTCTAAAAAGCAGAGAAAGAAAAGGCAACCTCTGAAACAGAAAACTCCCCCAAACCATCTGAAACATCATTTTGCTAATTTATGTCCTCAGCATCCAAAGTGAGCAATTTTAGCACAAGCAATGGGAGGCCTGTGGTGCTGATTCAAAACATGCTAATACTCACTATTCGTGAGCTACAACAAACCTCATGTAAATCACACCTGTTTGCTCCTGCAACTGACACACGGCAGGGCAGGGGTTAACTGACCAAAGGGCTAATTTGCAGGGGCTCATCATCTGCCAGACCAGTAGAAATAGGAAAAGAAATCAGAGGTAGCTGTAGCCAAGGAAGGCTCATCTCAAGTACCCAGAGAACATGGTTGCTTGAGAAGAGAGGCTTCCCTTCTCAGGTTCACAGGAGTATGTCTCCCAAACCAAGGGAAACTTTATTCTGAAAACTTCCCTTCAGTGCTAGAGGAAAAGAATTGTTTCACACCATGGTACTGCTTCAGATGGAACAATTAACTACTGCACAGCAATGTGAACTCAGAGACTTTGCTTTTTATCAATAAATATTACAGAATTTTGATTTCAAAAAATAATTCAAATACATTTCTGAAAACTCATGCAAGAAGCCAGCTATACATGAAAATCTTGTTCTAGTTAGGCTAGAATATAAATTGTTTTAATAATTGCATGTAACTGATGTGTTTGTTTTCTAAGGAGAGACAACAGTAATTCCTACATTCAAAGGGATATTGTGAAGATAAACATATAAAAGATTCATCAGCAATGGCATTATGTGCTTAAAATAAATCTGCAATAAAAATAAATCTAGATTTAGTCAGTTGAAGTCGGGAAAGATTTGGCTGTCTGCTTATGATCTCAGTTTCAAGGAAAAAAAAAGTTTATACTTAGTTGAATCTGAATTTCAGCAGTCAGAAAAAGTGTTACTTTTTATCATTTCTAACTTCCTTTGCCATTTTTAGCAATGTAAGATTCATAATAAAAAGATACTCCGAGCTAATTTAATTTGAAACACTATGAAAAAAAATCTAAAATAAATCCAGTCTGTTGTAGCAAAACATACACTTTTTTTAAATTTTATTTCAGAAAGGAACAAATTAGGAATAGAGGAGAATCGGTGATTAAAAGTATGGTATGACACATTCAAATAAAAAAGAACTGATTGTAACAAAGGAAACACCTTTACTAAAAGGCAGAAGCTGAAAGTCTGATTATTTACATATTGTACTCACTTGGATTTCTTCCAGCCATATGCTGGAATTTCACTTTACCTTATGTTAATATTTTGGCAAATGGCAGTGCGATGCTTGTGAGGTCTTCAGAAATATGACCTAGAAAAAGCCGATAGCAAATTCTTGAACATAGTTGCTCTACTTAAATCACACAGACAGCACACGAAACGAAGGGGAGAAGGTTCAAAAATGCTATGGGATCTCAAGCTGCTGACTTCTGAGTCTGAAGAAAAAGTGACCAATTTCCATTCTTTTTCTTGGAAGGTGTAGCAAGGCCAAGTTTTATGGAGCAAGCCTTGCCCTACCATAGCCGCCTCCCTCCTGCCTGCTGAAGAGTCAGTCTCCCCAGTAAAGCAACTCCAATAGACCTCTGAAATCTAAGGCAGGAAATTCCTTTCAGCGCTACTTTCAGCAATGAAAAGGACTGTCAAAACACCTTCCTAGAGGATTACAGGGCTCCTGCCCAGGAACTAGCGGAGAAAGTTCAGCACTTACATGAGTACAATGCTCCCAGCTCCAGTTCATGTGTAACAGGAGCAGTTTAATGCACACTTATACTAAGGCTAGTTAACACTTTCAAACTCAGTGCAAGAATGTCACTTTCGTAACACAGAGTGTTAGGAACTTCTAAAAATACATCAAATGTATTCTTCTCTAAGTGTGCACGCTTCCCAGTTTGCAGATGGATTTATTTTCTTAATTAAATACTCTATCTTTTTTATACTCTATCTGGGTAATACATAATTTTATTAAAGACCTTTTTATATTCTTCCCATCAACCCCCTGCATATGCAATCACATTCCACATGTACAGGTATCAGTACAAGTATGCATACATGTTTCTTCTGCTCTCTTTCAGGCACAGTAACTATGAATTTACTGATAAACTTGGAAACGCTGCTAATTTCAGAGGCTTTTTAAATACAATGGATATGGTGATGCTGCTCACTGGAATCCACTCCATGATGGCTGACTGCCAGAACAGGACTGGGTTGCACAAACACCTGAAAGTCTCAGCCAAGATATCCTAGCGGAATGTTGCTGTGTCCTGAGATGTTCAGACACCAGCTGCCAGACCAGAAAGTGCCTGATAGGTCTTGTCTCTCCTGTGCCAGACCCCTACATATGTCTCAGGTGCACAAGAACTTGTCAAACAGCACTAGATTTCTACACATAGGCAGCTGAATCCAGTTTCCAATGGCTTTCTAAGTAGAGTGAACAGCAAAACTGGCCACAGCAGTGAAACAGCTGAGCTCTGTAGCTCCAGTAACAGCATAATCCCACCTCTGTGCTATTACAAAATAATTGTATGGAAAATAACAACTACTTGAAATGTTGCCCCCTGCCCCAAAAGAAACCCTAAGAAAACCAAAAACCCAAGTTCCCATAGACTATAATGGAAAATAGCCATAGAACATTACAGAATATTTCTCAAATGGAATTGTCTGGGTTTATTGTTTTACCTTGTAAGTTATCAGCAGTTTGTCGTCAGTCATAGAATCACTGAATCCTAGAGTACTCTAGGTTGAAATTTCCTCTAAAGGTCATCTAGTCCAACCCCTCTGCAATGTGCAGGAACACTTTCAACTAGATCAGGTTGCTCAGACCCCTGTCCAACCTGACCTAGAATGTTTCCAGGGATGGGACATCCAGCACCTCTTTCAGCAATCTGTTCAAGTGTTTCACCAAGCTCATCAATAATTTTGTCCTTAAATGTAATCTACCCTCTTGTTTTTTGTCATGTGCCAGCAAGCCACAGTCTAATACTTGTGTCATTGATATATTTTTATATTTTTAAACAGGTAAGTATTTCAGAGCAACAAAGAAAGACCACAACCTCTGCCTCCTCCTCACCCTTTCCCCCAATTATCTAGTAATTGAACCTGCCTTGGACCCAAATGATACAACCAGTAGAAACTGGAGGGATGTGTCTGTCTATAATCCAGAAGAAAATTCTGCCATCTTTTAGAAGCCTGCAGAGAAAAAATGGACTAATGTTATAGAAAGAAAGAGGGAGACTCTCTGCACAGTCTGTGCCCATGCAGCATTCTGGAGAGAGGCACACAGGAAAAGGTTCTTCATTACTGTTAACTGATTGAAAAGATAATAAGCCAGAATGAGGTTCCCTTCTTCTTTGCAGGGGAAAATTATGTCCTGTGAAGTCAGAAACACAAGCACAAGACGAAAAGACAGAAGAATTTATCCAAGAACAATGGATGAGCCATTACAGGTGCTTTCATGGAAAACGTAAGAAAATCTGATGTGCTGCAAATTGGGAAACTGCCAGAAATCATGGCAAAATATCAAAAACTGCTGGGTTCAAAGGACTGTAATCAGTGGCCCCAAGCTCAGTTGAAGGCCACTCACTAACAGCACAGCCAGGGGTCGATAGTGGGACCAGCACAGTCTAACCTCTGCATTCATGACCTGGACAACGGGACAGACCCTCAGCAAAACTGGGAGGAGTGGGGTGAAGGTACTCCCGTGCAGAGATGGCCACAGAGGAACATCACACAGTTCCACAAAGGAAAGCATGAAGCTCTGCACCAGGAAAAGAAATAATCCCACACACCCAAGCAGGCTGGGGACCAACTAGCTGGAAAACAGCTCTGCAGAGAAGGACCTGGGGGTCCTGGCGTACAACAGTTTTACTGTAAGCCAGCAATGAGTCCTTGCAACAAGGAAGGCCAACAATATCCTGGGGCTGTGGCAGGAGGAGCATTGCTAGGAGGCTGACAGCAGTGATCCTTGTCTTCCACTCAGCAGTGGCGAGGCCTCATCTGGAGTGCTGTGCCCAGTCATGGGATCCCAATGCAAGAGAGACATGGAACTTACATGGGCAAGTTTAGCTAAGGGCCACGAAGATGATTGAGGGATAGAAGCAAGAGAAGGCTTAGAGAGCTGGGACTGCTCAACCTGGAGAAATGTCAGGGAGCTCCTATCAATGTTTAGGGGAGTAAAGATACCTGACGTAGGGAAGTAAAGAAGTGGGAGCCAGTGACACGACAAGCAGAACTGGGCACAAACAGAAATACGGGAAATAAAATTAAAAATTAAAATACTGCAAACCATATTTCTTAAGGTGAGCCTGGTCAAACACTGAAAGAGGTTGCCCAGAAACCTTGTGAAGTCTTTATCCCTGGGGAGATTCAAACTCAAATGGTCACAGAGCTCTGAGCAACCTGCTGCAGCTGATGGTGCTTTGAGCAGGGGAATTTATCTAGAAAATCTACAGAGTTCCTTCCTATGTTTGCCTTCCTGTGAGTCTGTGTATGGGTAAGTGTAGTTAAAAAGGGCAGATGAAAAGCAGAAAAATAACATTTTGGTTTGTCTTTCCTATGCTTAACTTCTAGAGTGAAATTATAACTATGTGGTTACACTTGTCCATGTACTCCATTCCCCATTTGTGCTAGACTCAGGAGCAGATAGGTTGACCTCTCTTTTATTTGATGCCTAAACCTCGTGTTTGTTTTGGAACTACATCTCTTTCCAAAATTAAACAAGGGAATAGAAAATCAAAGTCACCTACTCTGCCCTATAAAGTACTATAACAATATAATGGTGGCAGAGAAAGGAGAACAAAAGTTCTAAAACATTAAAACTTTTTTTCATGCAACACTGACATAAATTAAATGAAAATTATAATATATCTTTAAATTAAAATTCAGTCACAGATTTTACTTCACCAAAAATACAGTTTTATAATATAAAGAATACTGCATTATTATCAAAGATACAGACAAAATACATGACATTTTAGGGTATTTAATGTAGCTAAACTTATGCAAAAGCTGTTGTAAAAAAGAACAATTTGATACATTTAAAATGGCTGAAGCACAAATAATTTTAATTTACTATCTGCACTGGGACTAAAACCAAAACATTACCACAGCAGGTTTTTGTTGCATATTGACCTCAAGGGCAAAGTACGTGGTCTCATCACTAACAAGAAGGAAATAGTGTATTTGGAAAGTTCATCACTTTCTAGTGGTTTGTATTTCATTGTCACCCTTTAACTCTGCACATGGCTGCTCTATGATTGCTTAAAGAGAGACCACATACAAGTAATCGTAAATAACAGTTCAGAATAAAATTCAATATTCTGCAAAAGCTAAGAAAAAATGTGATCCATGTTGCTGAAGCAAAAGGTAGAGCTAGAACTGACTTTTTACAAGAGACTAAGTTCTGTACCTGAGCTAACATTACTTTTTTTCTGCCTGCACCCTCTGAAACACCAGAAAATCTCTGATGAAGATTCTTACCCAAACACAGCTGTGATTCATGACTAACAGTTCTCATGGTCAGTTTTAGACAGCAACAGGGGAAGACAAGAGAAAAAAGAAATCACAATTTATTTGACTAGTTCTCAAATGTACTTATAAATGGAATTTATTTTCTTGAAAATCAATGTTTTATTTCATTTACAGTTTGCAGCTATTAAATATGAGGCAGTTGCTGTGTGAGCTGTTCCAGTACACACAGCTGCATTAACAGCTAGCTACAAACACACTTTACACTAGTGGGTACTTCCAAGAACCAAATGTCTCTTCAGGAAGTTTTACTAGCAACTTTTCTTTATGTGCTTATGCAGTTTCAGTGAATTCTGTATGTTACTTTCCACATATATGCACTTGTTTCTGTCTCTCCTGCCTTAAAACTAATTTCCACTCCTCTGTGGGGCAACACTAACAAAGACACTTCCCTCTGTTCCTCAACAGGATTTGCTATCCTGTAACTGTTGACATGTAAAGGGCATTTCCTATTTTGATTGGACATTAATTGTGCTTTCTTTGGATTAAGCATTTTAAACTGAACCATGAAATAGCCTGAAGTATATAGGTCATAGCAATTATTGTGTTATTTATATTACTACAAGTCTGCAGCAGATGGCCTCCAGGGCTCTGGCCAGAAGAACCTATCTCCTGCAGATTTATTTGGTGCTTAGAGATACTACCAACTAACTTCTCAAGCCTGCTTGAATGTCATTGTGCCTCTCATTTGATGCCAGCATAAATATTCCAGGCTTACATATTTCAGCACCAATATTCCTCAAGGCCTTCCTGGTACCTGCTATATAAAATGTTCCTACTTGGGCCTTGTCAGAAGCCATGCTCCTGCTGTTAAATGAAGTAGCAGTCGAGAGCCTTATCCAGCCAAGGGGCACAACCTGGCCACATCCACCCTTGTTAGTACTTGGCTCAGTTCTCCTTTTGGAGCTGGCTGGTACCACTGTGGCCATTAGACAAAACTGTTACATTGTGTAGGGGTTTTTTCATTCATAAGTGCCTGAAAAAATACAAAGACTGTACTGCAGCCCTCCAGGGTGACTTCTCCATTTCACAAATCGTGGGCTGGGTGCAATGTGATGGTATGGGCTGGATGAGAGTGCAAAGGCTGCTAGGGCAGCCCTGAAGACCACACAAGGTGGAGAACATCATGTTTGGTGGAGGTTTTTTCATCCTGACGACTGAGCACAACTTGTGGTGCAAGTCCATGCCCTGGAATGCACCCAGGACTGTTCATCAGAGTGTTCACAGCCCCAGAACAGGGCAATGCTTGACCATCTGAATAACCAGTGGTTCAGCACTGAAGGACACTCATTGGTCCTGTTTCATGTAGCAGTAAACACATAACCAGGGAAGTAGAGCCAAATACTCATGAAAATATGACCTTATAAAGCACTACCCCAAGCTTTCATAATGTAAATGTTATTTTTTCCCTATGCCTGAATTAAATGAGCCCTTAAATATATTCATTGTATTCCACTCTGATCTAGAAAAATTTTTGTGCACATGAACCACTTTTAAGATGACTGTTTTCCACAATGTTGTTTATTTAAGCAAGCCTATGCTTGTCCAGAAACTCTGGGACCATTCCTCTATGTCAGATCATTCACATGCTCAAAGTTTTGTGTTTGCTGTACTGTGGCTTTATATATTTAAAAAAAGAAGCACATGAGAGCAGTACTACATATATATATATATGATTCATAAAATAGACAACCTCCAACCAATTTCCAATTCAAAAACCTGGCAGTTGTCTTTTTTAGTCTTATAATACAGGAATACCTACTAAAATGTTATTGCTGCCATTTGTGGTAGAAACATAACTCAAAGGCACAAGGTCTGCATATACTCACACAATGGTGCACAATGAGACAACAAACACTATGTCAAGTTCATTTTTTTCCAAGGAGATGAGGAATAATGACATTTTCCTGCTTCAAGTTTCCCTTTGCCCACTTTCAGGGCAAAGTGTCTCTTCTACAAAGTGAAAAAGCTTTTTGTGATTTCACTACAGTAACTTATCAACTCCAGTTCATATCAAATGAAATACATGCATTCATTATTTTAATATCACACATGAGCAAACCTGCCAGTGACAAATCAATTTTATAAACAGTTTAATAGAATGTACTCTGGTCAACAGTACACCAAGCACCTAGGTGGTTCTTTTATATATTCAGTGCACATTAGACAAGCTGAGTTCTGGAATAAGAAATGACCTGAAGGATTTGATGTAAATCTCAGAAAAAAAAAAGCAATGTTAGTTGCAAACAGGAATATGAAAACTGTACCAGATCAGGCCAAAAGTCCATTCTGTCTTTGATGGCCTCCAACAGTTGTGCCAAGGAAAGGCCAAGCACACTGGACTACTTCCCTGGTACAAGCTCTGGCAGAGTGACAGCTCCAAGGGCTACCTGAGCCTTTACAGAGTATTCTCACATTTAACAGTCCCTGATAGATTTTCTTTTCATAAATCTGCCTTATCTTTTTGCAAATTCCTGTGAAATTTTACAAATCTGTGACATTTCCAATGGAGCTTAAGACTAATTAAAATACTTTTTGTTTTGAAACTGCTGCCTATTAGTTTAATTTGTTTTCCAAAGGTTTTGCATTAGAAATTACAATGAGGAACCACTGTCCATTCAACTTGGTTTCACAAACCATTGTCATTATCTCCTCAAGCTACTTTTCTCATTAGCTTGTCTTCCAACTTCCATTTTACTTTCTATTTTATTTTACTACGTGGAGGAATTTCAGATATGTGAAAAATTTTGTCACATTTTCTATATCTTTTGTAGATTTACTGTACCCGTTCTGAGAGACAGGAACTGCAGTCCTCATCCAAGCAGAGAGCACATCACCATCACACAGAGGAAGAAACTCAGCTTTATCTCACATATCAACATGTCCATCATTTTATTGCTCAATAGGAATCAAGAGGTCCTTCTGCAGCCTGACAATTTTTCTTAAATCTAAATAACTCAGTGTGAAGAACACGTTTTACTACTCCACTGTCCACCCCTTTTTCCAGACTATTTATGCCTATGTTGAACAGTGCTGACCTTCAGATAAACTCCTTTTAAGTCCTACATGTTACACAATCCATTGAAAAAGATGACAATCAATTCCTAACCTTTTTCTACCCTATCTTTCTACCAAGTACCCACCCATCTGAAGGTTGTAACCTTTATGTCATCAAGCTTGGTCACCAGTGCACACCACCAATTCACACACTGCGGAGAAATATTCCAATTTTTGTTTCTAGACTGAGCAAAGAAGGGAGCTTGATGCTAAGACACCAAAGGCTGGCTCCCCAGTCATCAAAACTTTACATTATTTATGTTTTAGCCAACAATGCTGTCAGCATTACACAATTTTTTCATTAATTAGTGCTCAAACTCCCTATATGCTAGTTATAACTCTCAATTTCTCATGATAATTAGTCCACATGCTCAGTTCTTTCCTCCATTTGAACTGGGAGTCTGTTTAGAGTAGGTGGTCAGTGAGTTGATGGTCATGATCTCCTACTGCTGGACTTACCTTTCCCTCAGTTACTGCTCAGTTCTGCTGACTTCACTCCTGGTGGCTGTCATCCAGACAGCTCATTCATCTTGGGATTGTCTTCCCTTTTCCTTAAAACAACAGATTAGCCAAGCATGCAACATTCACAATGCAATTGCTTAATCATAACTGTCTTATATAGTTATAACTACTGATTAACAGCTAAAACTAATTGCAGTTTGAGTCAAATCCTGAGGGGCTCAAATCTTGAGTGGTTCAATAAAACATGACTGCTGAATCTTCTAAAAACCTTTAATGAAAATCTTGCCCAAATCAGGAGGGCCAACCATGCCTGGTGCACCACAAGTATCACCAGCTGGTCAAGGGAGGTGATTGTCCCACTCTGCTCTGCACTGGTACGGCCTCATCTTGAGTCCTCTGTGCAGTTTTGGATACCACAATATAAAAAAGATATAAAGGTATTGGAAAGTATCCAAAGGAGAGCTACAAATATGGTGAAGTTCTGGAGGATGAGAGCAACTGAGGTCACTGGGCTTGTTCAGACTGGAGAAGAGACTGAGGGAAGGCCTCATTTCAGTCTTCAGCATCATCATGAGGGGAAGCCAAGGGGCAGGCACCAATCTTTCCTTCTCTTGTGACCAGTGACAGAACCTGAGGGAATGGCAGGAAGCTGCATCATGGGAGGTGTAGATTGGATGTTAGGAAAAGGTTCTTCACCCAGAGAATGGCTGGGGACTGTAACAGGGAGATGAGGTCACTTTGCTCCTCCAAAGAGTCCCACAGATTTCTGAGGCAGCACATCCCTCCACAGAAAATAAAATTGATGGTTCTCAAGTGCATGACATCTATTCCTATTCCACTTCCTCTCGTGTTTGTTATTTTTCCCACTGATTTGATTAACATGCATACCAACCTTAGGGACTCCTTTTGAAGCTGCTTAGGTTTTGGCTAGAGGCAGTACTCCCCAGTCCTCCAGCCCCTCCTGTAGCATATGATTACACAGTCTAGCTGCTTCATGCCCAAATCCCTGTGTAACTCCTGAATAAACACCATCCAATCTTGCCAGTTTCCTACTATTCATTTTATTTCTTTTTACCTGCTACTCTGGCTTCAACTGGAAACATCTCTTCCAACACTTCCACCCAAAAAGCAGCATTTTAGCATGAAAACCTCCCTGAGCTGCTCTCTGATAAGACTGGGGTTTAGTTTATGCATTTAATCTTCCCTGCGTTCCTTTCACACCTTACCAAACAGGCATGCAGACTCTATCAAGTTCCTGGTGCTTAGGGAAAAAAATTACTGCTACTTTTTTTATCTTCACAGAATCACAGAATCAAATAGATTGGAAAAGACCTCTGAGATCATTGGGTCCAACCTATGACCTAACAGCAGTATGTCAACTAGGCCATGGCAAAAAGTGCCACGTCCAGTCTTTTCTTAAATGCCTCCAGGGATGGTGACTCCATCACCTCCCTGGGCAGCCCATTCCAAGGTCTAATCATCCCTTCTGTGAAGAATTTCTTCCTAATGTCCAACCGAAACTTCCCCAGGCACAGCTTAGGACTATGTCCTCCTGTCCTACTGCTAGCTGCATGGCGTTTATTTGCAAGTTGCTCCTCAAAACTTTTTTTTTTTTTTTTTTTTTTTAGCAGGGTGTTATGTGTGTGCTTTGGTGTGTTGCCACAGTCCAGGTGCTCTAGTCCAGTTTCCTCATTTAGATGCAGCTGAGGGAAACATCCTTGGGGTGCTGGATGACTGCTGGCTCAATATGAGCCAGGAACATGCCCAGGTGGCCAGGAAGGCCAATGGCATCTTTGCTCATATCAAGAATAATGTTGCCAGCAGGTGAGGCCCTGGTGAGGCGGCACTTCCAGTAGTGTGATCAGTTTTGGGCCCCTCATTTTGAAGAGGTCATTGATGTGCTGTGCTGGAGCGTTTTCAGTGAAGAGCAACAAGCTTCGTGAAAGGTCCAGAAAACATTATGAGGTATGCCTTATGAGGAACAGCTGATGGAGTTGTTTAGTCTCCAGAAGGCTCACGGGGAACCTCTTTGCTCTCTAAAACTACATGACAGGAGATGTTAGTGAGGAATGGGGTGGTCTCTTCTACCATGCTTACAGTGAAAGGACCAGAGGAAATGGCCTTAAACAGACTGGGGAGATTCAGATTAGACACTAGAAAAAAAAAATCACTGTTAGAGTGGTCAGGCATTGGATTAGGCTGCCCAGGGAGGTGGTGGAGTCATCATCGTTGGAGGTGTTTAAGAGGTGTCTGGATCTGGTGCCGGGTTGATGTGGTTTAGTGATTTTGCGGTTGCGGCGGCAGCGCTGGGCTGATGGCTGGACCGGATGATTCTACCTGGGTGATCCTACAGTTCCAGCCTTCAAACATGTTGAAGGATAAGCCTCCACTTCGCTACCCCGTTCTCTACCATCTTTAAGGTAACCCCGCTCATTATGCTCTTTCAAAACTACCTACTCCTTTTTTCCTTTGCCAGAATTCCCAAGGAAACTGTGAGGTTTGAGAAAGGGTGAATGACAGGCAGAAGGAAACCCCAGGACGCGCGTCCCGGGATGATCCCCCCCATCCTCCTGCAATTCCCAAGCGGGTGGCGGGCTCCTGACGCCAGATGGGCAGGGCTGGGTAGGAAGGGCTGGGTAGGAAGGGCGGTCCCCACCCTCACGGGGGTCGCAGCCACCGCCCTCACGGCGCGGGAGCGTCGGGCCCGCCCTGATCGCGCCCCGCGGCCCCGGCGGAAGGAGCGGACCGGCCGGATCCGCCACTCCTCGC